>PVLC010045171.1:0-11883 GCA_004027655.1 Graphiurus murinus | reverse complement strand
CAACCTAGTGAGATCAAAACAAAAAATAAAAAGGGCTGCAGGTGTAGCTCGGAGACAGAATGCCCCTGGGTTCAATCTCCAGTACCTCAAAATAAATAAAGAAAAAATAAAAAGTAAAGCCAGGTGTTGTGGTGCACACCTGCAATCCCAATACTTGGGAGGCTGAGGCAGGAGGATCACAGGTTTGAAGCCAGCCTCAACAACTTAGCAAGGCTCTCAGCAACTTAGTGAGACTCTGCTTCAAAATAAAAAATTAAGAATAGGGATGGGGAGCCGGGCGTGGTGGCACATGCTTATAATCCCAGTATTTGGGAGGCTGAGACAGGAAGATTACAGGTTTGCAGCCAGCCTCAGCTACTTAGTGAGGCTCTCCGCAACTTAGTGAGACCCTGTTTCAAAATAAAGAATAAAAAATAGGGATGAGTGTGTAGTTCAGAGGTAGAATGCCCCTGAGTTCCATCCCCAGTACCGCAAAAAGAAAAAAAAAAATAGGGATGGGGGTACAGCTTGAAGGTCTTGCTAAGGAGTCTCCTGGGTTCAATCTCCAATACTACAAAATAAATAAATAAATAGTAAAAAATAAATTGTCTAGAGGTATAGTTTGGAGGTTGAATGCCCCTGGGTTCAATCCCTAGTACCACAAAATTTTTAAAAAGTGAATAAATAAAAATAAAAAGGACTGGGGCTGCAGCTCAGAGATAGAATGTCCCTGGGTTGAAGCCAGGTGCGGTGGTGCACGCCTGTCATCCTAGTGCTTGGAAGTTGACACAGGAGGATTACAGACTGGAGGCCAGACTCAGCAATTTAGCAAGGACCTCTGCAACTCAGTGAGAACCCTGTTTCAAAATTAAAAAAAAAAAAAAAAATAGCCGAGCATGGTGGCACATGCTTGTAATCTCAGTACTTGGGAGGCTGACACAGGAGGATCGCAGGTTAATGGTCAGTCTCAGCAACCTGTGAGAACCTCTGCTACTTAGTGAAACCCTGTTTCAAAATAAAAAATATAATAGGACTAGGGGTATAGCTCCGAGGTAGAATGCCTCTGGGTTCAATCCCCAGCACCACAAAAATAATAATATAAAAATTAAAAAATTAAATAGGACTGGATGTGTAGCTCCGAGGTAGAATGCTCCTGGGTTCAATCAACAATACCACAGACACACACTTTATTTAAAAAAAAAAAAAAATTGAAGGGAAAAGGGCCTCTGACAAGCACCGCTCAGAGCCCCGCCCCGTGTATGACGTCACCACTGAGCCCGCCCTGGGAGGCGGTCACGCGCATGCGCGGCCTGGCCTCTGGCGGGGGCGGGGCGCGCCGTGGCTGCGACTTCCAACATGGCGCACGCTGGCGGCGGCGGCGGCGGCGGCCCCGCGGGCCGGGGTCTGAGCAGCGCTCGATGGGGTCGCTCCGGCTCCGCGGGCCACGAGAAGCTGCCGGTGCACGTGAGTGGCGCCCCGCGTCCCCGGGACCCCGCGCCCCCGCCCCGATGGCCCGGTTCGGCCCTGCCCCGGCCTCTCCTCTGCGCACCCAGACCCTCGGCCCTCGAGGCCTGGGACCCCTGCCCGTCTCCCCGCGCGACCCCGACCCGTCAGAACCAGCCCCTCCCCGCAGGTCGAGGACGCCCTCACCTACCTGGACCAGGTGAAGATCCGCTTTGGTAGCGACCCCGCCACCTACAACGGCTTCCTGGAGATCATGAAGGAGTTCAAAAGCCAGAGGTACCGCGGGCCCTCCCCGGCCCGGGAGCCCCTGGGCGGGACCCCTCCTGTCCCCAAGCCCCTGCCGCCCTGACCTTGCGCAGGTGTCGGCCCTCTGTCAGCAGCTTCGGTTCCTCGTTGTAAAAGAAAACGGGAATGGGTGGCACCCACCTTGAGCTGATGTGGGGATTCCTGGAAGGAGTGCAGGAATCGGGGAGGCGGGGAGGTGAGTCTCGCACTGACAGAGTGCGATCCTGTCTTTATTTAATTAAAAAAAAAAAATTGGTAGTACTAGGGGCCTGAACCCACGAGCATTCTACCTCCGAGCTACACCCCAGCCCTTTTTATTTTTATTTATTTATTTTGGCACTGGAGGTTGACCCCAGAGGTATTCTACCTCCTAGCTACACACTCCCAGTCCTATTTTTTTTTTTTAAACAGGATCTAGCTAAGTTGTTGAAAATTGGCCTTGAACAGTCTTCAAGTTGCCAAAGCTGGCCTTGAACCTGCAATCCTCCTGTCTCAGCCTCCCAAATACTGGGATGACAGGTATGTGCCACCACACCTGGTGAAATTTTGAATTTTAAGTAAGTTTTGTTCAGAAAGATTTTGAGGGAATCATTTTGATTTGTTTTGTTTTGGAGAGCACTGCATTGAAATGTTATTTATTCTTTTTTTTTTTTTTTCAATACTGGAGATTGAGCCCAGGGGCATTCTACCTCCAAACTATGCCCCAGCCCTACTAATTTTTATTCTATATTTTGAAATAGGGTCCCACTAAATTCAGGAGAGCCTAAGTAGCTGAAGCTGGCTGCAAACCTGCAATCCTCCTGTCTCGGCCTCCCAAGTACTGGTATTACAAACGTGCACCGGCAGCGACTTCCAACATGGCGTACTCTGGCCCCCCTGGCCAGGGTCTGAGCAGCGCTTAATGGGGTGACCACGCCCAGCTCCTTTTTTTTCCCCCCCTAGTACTGGGGATTGAACCCAGGGGTATTCTACCTCTGAGCTAAACTCCACACCTTATTTTTTTATTTTGAAACAGGGTTTTGCTAAGTTGCTGAGGCTGTCCTGGAACCTGCAATCCTCCTGTCTCAGCCTACCAAGTACTGGGATGACAGGCGTGTGCCACCATGCCTGGCTGAATGTTATTTATCTTGATTGTGGTTTTTTGGCACAGTCTCTACCTTAAATCTTATTCCCAAGGTCTCTTTGGGCTCCCCCTAATCTCAGCCCTACATAGAAGTAAGTGGCATAAAGTGCTTAGTAAGGGACCTGGCCTAAACAAAGCGTTAAAACACAGAAGCTGCTTTGGTAAGCAGGGAATCAGAAGGGTTAGAGATAGATGGGGTACTGCAAGATCATGCCCTTGTTTTGTAGGATGGTCACAGGGGCCTGGAGCAGGTGCAGGACCCACCCCAGTGGCAGAGATGGAACTAGATTGCAAACTCTCAGACTCTTAGTGTTTTTGTTTGTTTTTTGTGTTTTGTGTGTGTGTTTTTTTTTTTTTTTAGTGGTACTGGGGATTGAACTTGGGGCATTCTACCTCCAAGCTGACCCCCAGCCCTATTTTTTATTCTTTATTTTGAAACAGGGTCTCACTAAGTTGCAGAGTGCTCACTAGGTAGCTGAGGCTCTCTACAAACCCGGATCCTCCAGTCTCAGCCTCCCAAATGCTGGGATTACAATCGTGCCCCACCACACCCAGCTTTTGTTTTATTTTGTTTTTGTTTTTTTTTTTGCAGTACTGCAGATTGAACCCAGAGATGCTCTACCACTGAGCTATACCCTCAGCCTTTTTTATTTTTATTTATTTTTGATACTAGGGATTGAACCCAGGGGCATTCTACCTCCAAGCTACATCCCCAGCCCTGTTTTACTTTTTTATTTTGAAACAGGGTCTCACTTAGTTGCTGAAATTCTCACTAAATTGCTGAGGCTGGCTTTAAACCTGCAATCCTCCTGTCTCAGGCTCCCAAGTACTGGGATTACAGGCCTGCGCCACCATACCTGGCCCTTTTTTTTTTTTATTTTGAGAAGGGCTCTTGCTAAATTGCCCAGGCTGGTCTGGAACTTGCGATCCTCCTGCATTAGGCTCCAGAGTCTCTGGGATGACAGACGTGAACTTGGATTCTTACAGGCCACATTCGTTGCTATCCCCTCTTGGGAAGTATGGCAGGCCCATACTGGTTTCCTTCCACAAATGCAAGGTGCTGAGGCCTGGGTGGTAACTGTAGCCAGAAGAGAAGGATACACACACACACACACACACACACACACACACACACATTCCTACTCATGTCTCACACTTGCAAGACCTTTGGTATTTATGCATTGCCGTCAGTTTTTCAAATCAAAACATGTCATCGTTGATCCCTAATACATACAAAATGAGGGAATCCATCCCAGCACTTAGAGGACTTTGGCTTCCTACTCCTTGGAGTCCTGGATGTAGAGTCAGCTGTCCTGACGTTTTCAGATCCAAGTGCACATTCTTGGAATGTTTTGGGGAGCTGTGCTGTGTAGGTATTCTGTGGGCCTTGCCAAGGGGGCACAGGGAGCCCAGGCCCTTAGGAAACAGAGCCTGTGTCTGCAGATGACATTTTAGGCAGCGTTGCTGTTGGTGGGGAAGCCTGCAGTGTGGCGGCGAGGAGGGAGTTGGGAATGATTTGCTTTTCCTCTGCCTGCTGAGACCCTCTGCCCACTCAGTTTCTTCTTTCTTCCAGCATTGATACGCCCGGAGTCATCAGACGTGTCTCTCAGCTCTTCCACGAGCACCCTGACCTCATTGTGGGATTTAATGCTTTCCTTCCCCTCGGATACAGAATAGACATTCCCAAGAACGGCAAACTAAACATACAGTCACCTCTGACAAGCCAGGTATGCTGTCGGAGGGCCAGTTCTGATGGTCTGGGCCTCCCAATGTCATTGCCAGAAGTCTCTGTGAGGTCCGTGCTTTCTCTAGAGGTGAATCAAAATAGATCGAAACACACAGGCAGCCTCTGCGTCCAGAATTGATCTGTTTGGGATGTTTAAGTGAAGAGGAGGGGCCAGGGGCGTAGCTCAGTGGTAGAGCATGTACCTAGAATGTGCAAGGCCCTGGGTTTTATTCCCACTTCCACACACACTAGAGTGGGAGTCAGGGAGGCAGCCCCCTGACACAGAATTTTATGTGAAGTGAAAAGAGCCACATTAGCCAGGTGTAATCCCAGGACTTGGGAAGCTGAGACAGGAGGACTGCAGGTCCAGGGTCAGCCTCAGCAACTTAGCAAGACCCTCAGCCACTTAACAAGACATTGTTTCAAAATAAAACAGAGCTGAGGTTGTAGCTCAAAGTTAGAATGCCCCAGGGATCAATCCCTAGTACCTAAAAAATAAATAGCCACAGCAGCCTTTGGTGAGGTCTTGGCTTGAGGCTATCCCCAGGAGCCTACTGGGCAGGCTTACCCTGGAACATGGTTATCTGCTTGTCTCCCTCTGGTGAATTGAATCTCTCAGTGCCACCAGTAAAATAAAGTAGTCGTATGTGTGTGCATGTCTAGCTGTGTTGTAGCTGTGCTTCATGTAATTGCTGACAGGGTCCTTGGCCCTGTGCAGGCTCCTATACCATCCTTCTCAGGTGACAAGTTGCTAACTCTTCTGTCTCTGCAGTCCTTGCTAGAGTTCACCAGTCTCTGAGAGAGAGCCTATTTTTTGGTTTTTGATAATAGAGATTGAACCCAGAGGCCTTCTACCTCCAAGCTATACTTCAAGCCCAATTTTATTTCTTATTTAGAAACAGGATGCTGAGAGCCTTGCTAAGTTGCTGAAGCTAGCTTTGAACCTATAATCCTCCTGTCTCAGCCTCCTAAGTACTGGGATTACAAGTGTGCTCCACCAAGCCTGACTGAGAGAGCCTGTTGAGCTCACCTGTAAGCTAACCAGTGTCTTCCTCTGTCAGCATGTTCCCCTTTTAGGCTAATTCTTCACCGGGGGTGGGGGGCTGCTCAGTGAGTTAGTCGTAGGGTGTTTAGCAGAGTCCCTGGCCTCCTCCCACCAGACTAGCCTGTGACAGCCAGAAGTGTGTCCAGACCGTGCCAAGCCTCTCCTGGAGGCAAAATCACCCCAATTACGCACCTGTGGTCTAAGGGAGCCAGCCCTTCCCTCCTCCTCCAGCGCCTGCCACAGGAATCTTAGCAGAGAATGTAAAAATCCATCTTTGATGGAGAAGGTGGCAACATGGGATGGATTGGGTACTTAGAATTTGGGAAAGGAACAAGGAGAGGTGAAGTGGCAGTGACTAGTCCCACTCTGAGAGTGGCTTCCCTGTGAATTCTGATTTTTTTTTTTTCTGCATGGCAAGCCCCATGGTCACGTCTTAGGAAAGCCAGGTGCATCTCTGACGGGAACTTGGAAGCCTGTGACCATCGAATTCCAAAGAGCTCTGGTTCACATTTGCAGATGAGGCCCCGGGATCCAGGTGTAGGGCTCATGCCTCCAAACCACCAAAGCCCTGGCAGGATTAAGCTCTGAACAGCCGCAGCTGGGGCAGAAAACCAAGTTGATTTGCAGCAGCAGTGTCCGCAAGAGCATTGTAGCATCTGACCACGGTGTAAATGAAACACTGCAGTAAATGCTGGGTGTCACTATCGCTCTCTAAGGAGGAGCCGGGTGGGGAGATGTGGCTCACATACTGCATGTGGAAATTGCCTCTCTGCTGCCCTAACTGCAGGAGGAACCCCACTCGCTAGTCTGGCTCTTGACAGGAGCGTACAGAGCAGAGCTGTGGAGTCCAATCTGGGAGCTCATGCCCTGCAGGGCTCCCAGAGCCCACTTGGTTTCAGTGGACAGCCTCGGGCCTGTCAGGAGCTGGGCCCCACTTCTCAGCAGTCCAGGCCATTACCTGCACGGCCTTGTAAGAGGCACACACAACGTCCTCCTGGCCCCTGGAGTCCTTGGAGAGGCTGGAACAGTCAGGAAACCTTATAGGCCCCCCGCACAGCGCCCCGGTGACTTCCTTCTTTTGATTAGTTTTTCTAGCTTCACCGTTTGAAACAACAGCTCTTCTTGTGCTTTTGTTTGTTTTGTTTGTTTTGTCCTGAAGCCTGCCACCAGGATAAGGAAGAGGCGGCCTGTGGGCGCTTGGGAGAAATGGTCAGGAGTGATCGACTGTGGGAAGCCTGTGGTGGGTGCTTCTCCCCCAGGACCATTGCTCCCACCGCGGTGTTGCTCAGAGATAGAATGCCCCTGGGTTCAATCCCCCAGTACCACAAAAAAAGTACAATTTGAGGTGGGTGTGGGGACACATACCTGTAATTCTAGTACTTGGGAGGCTCGGATAGGAAGAGCGCAGGTTCAAGACCAGCCTCAGCAATGTAGTAAGATTCAACCTGGTGAGACCCTGTTTCCAAATAAAAAATAAAAAGCTGGGGGTGTACCTGGGAGGTAGAACACCCCTGGATCCAATCCCCAGTACCACCAAAACAAAAGGGTAATTCGGTAGTTTTTAGTGTATTCACAGTATCTAATTCCAGAACCCTTCTGTCTCCCACAAAACAAACCCTGTACTTCCTAATTTTTCCCTTAGCCCCTGGCAACCTCTAACCGGCTCTCTCTCTACGGATTTGCCTCTTTGGGACAGTACTCATCACTGCAGTCACACGGTGTGTGGCCTTCGCGTCTGGCTTTCAACAGTTTGCAGGGTCCGTCCATGTTACAGCATGTGTCGCTACATGCTATTCCGCTGTGGAGGCACTGCGTTTTGTTCATCTCTTCCTCTGATAGACATTTTGATTTTTCCACCTTTTGGTTGTTGGGAATTGTGCTGCTGTGAACATTCGTGTATAAGGAGTTATTCGAGCTGAAGATTGAACCCAGGGCATTCTACCTCCAAGCTATATGCCCAGCGGAGGGCGGGGGGTGTCTGAGAATGGAACCCAGGGGCCTTCTACCTCTGAGCTACACTCTCAGCCCAATTCTTTTAATTCTTTATTTTGAAACAGGGTCTCACTAAGTTGCAGAGGGCCTCACAAGTAGCTGAGGCTGGCCATGAACCTACAATCCTTCTGTCTCAGCCTCTCAAGTATTGCGATTACAGGCATGCACCACCACATCTGACCTTGTTTTCGGTGTTTTTGTTTGTTTTGTTGGTGTGTTATAATCATGCATAACAGTGGGCCTGTTCTCAATTCTTTTGGGTATGTCCCTCAGAATGGAATTGCTGGACTCGGGCGGTTCTGCATTAAACTTATTGAGGAAGTGCCGGCTGTTTCCTCAGCACCGCCTCCGTCACTCTGGCCCCCTTGCTGAGCCCTGCTCTGGAGCGGTGGTTCTTCATCTTACTGTGGGACTCGTTTGGGGACACCAGGGGGGCTTGGAAATGCCCTCCTGGAGTGGGAGGGAGCTCCCGTGAGCCCAGGCTCCTCGGGAGCAGGCCTTGCTTCCTTCCAGGTCCCAAGTGTTAGGAGTCACCGCAGCTCCCGGGCCCATGCGTCTCCCACCTCAACTTGGGCTTTCTAGAACTGTGTCTTCCCACTGTTGTGGTCGGGGTAGAAGCCCCCATTCATCTGTTAGAGCTTAGTCCTGGTGCCTCAGAACGTGGCTGTACAGCCGGCCCTCTGTCTTGACCCAGGTCACATCAGATTCAACCAACCAAAATATTCAGGGAAAAAAAAAAGTGCATCTATGCTGAACACATACAGACTTACTTTTTCTGTGCTGCTGGGAATGGAACCCAGGGCCTCGTGCATGTAAGGCAGGCACTAACCACTGCGTACACCCCAGCCCTACACCCTTTATGTTGTCATGATTCCCTAAACCATGCGGTGTGACAACTCTTTCCATGGCATTTATATACTATTAGGTATTCTAAGCTACCTAGAAGTGTTTTAAAGTCTGCAGGAAGATGTGCATGAGTTCTATGCAAATGCTACGCTCTTTTCTAGAAGGGACCTGAGTGTCCTTGGATTTGGGCACCTGAAGGAGGGCCCGGCATTCATCCCCTGCAGTTACCAAGGGAAGAGAGTATTTAGAGACAGGGCCTATAAGAAGATAATTGAGGTAAATAAGGCCATTAGGGTGGCCCTAAGTAAATCTGACCTGTATCCTTATAAGTTCAGAGTCAGGCATGGTAACACACGCTTCTAATCCCAGTACTTGGGAGGCTGAGATGAGAGAATCTCCGGTTCATGGCCAGCCTCAGCAACGTAGTGAGACTCTGTTTTTAAGAAATACAGGACTGGGGTATAGCTAAGAGGTAGAACACACCCAGGTTCAATCTCCACTACCACAAAAAAAAAAAAGAAAGAGGAAAGATGATGTTTCTAGAAGCTTCACTGAGAACATGTCTAAACCAGCGCCTCCAGCCAGGCTGGAGGGATCCTGGCCCATGTGCTGGGGCTGAGCAGGTTAATTCTGGGTCAGAAACATGAAATCTTCTCCCTCAGGAGGTGGTTCTGTCCCAGTGTGAATCAGGATTCTGTGCACACCTGAGAGACGTGACGTGTGTGTGTGTGTGTGAGAGAGAGAGAGAGAGAGAGACTGAGGATTGAACCCAGGGGCGTTCTACTTTTGAGCCCACACCCCAGCTCTTTTTTTTTTTTTTTTTTTTTTTTTGGTGGTAGTACTAGAGTTGGAACCCAGGGACCTTCTACCTCCAGGCTATGCCCCAAGCCCTATTTTATTTTTAATTTGGAAACAGGATCTCAGTAAGTTGTCAAGAGCCTAACTAAATTGCTGAGGCTGGCTGTGAACCAGAGATCCTCCAGTCTCAGCTTCCCAAGTACTGGGATTACAAGCTTGCACCACCACACCCAGCTTTATTTTTTATTTTGAAACAGGGTCTAAGTTGTGGAAGGTCTTGCTAAGTTGCTGAGGCTGGCTACAAGAACCCGTAATCCTTCAGTCTCAGCCTCCCAAGTACTGGGATTACAGGCATGCACCATCACACCCAGCTCATTGTCTTGTCTGTATTTATAGCAACAGAAAAGTATATGGATAATAAAAGACATACTGGAGGGGTAATCAGGGCCATCCTGCTTCTCTCAGGCAACTGGTCACCTCGTTCCCAACGTTCCAAGTCCTGGGACTCCCCCAGGGGCCCGTCCCACACGTCTGCCTTTCCCATCATTGGCAACAGAAGGCAGGCTCCCACCTGAAAGCAGCCTCGCGCAGGATGGGAAGGCGGGGGAGGACTTCTCTCTCACACCCCAAACTTGGCTCTGCAAAGGATTAAACATCCGTGTTGTGTAAATTTTTCCTGCATGCTAATTTTGCCGAATGTAAAGGGCTTGTTGAACTTGTGAGTTCTTCCTGAGCAGATCTGGGAGGATGGGGGTGTGTTGGTGAGGCTCCCCCGGGAACTGGCAGAGTGCAGACATGAGGGCGGCGAAGCCATTGGCAGGTTGTGTATGTACCCAGCCTGTTTCTCACACCAGGCCACCTCTTGGCAGCAGATAAAAAACACTTGGCTTGCCAGGCATGGTGGCACACACTTGTAATCTCTGTACTTGGGAGGCTGGGACGGGAAGATCACAGGTTCACAGCCAGCCTCAGCTACTTAGTGAGGCCCTCTGCAATTTAATGAGACTGTCTCAAAATAATTTAAAAAATAGGGCTGGAGTGTAGCTTGGAAGTAGAATGCCCCTGGGTTCAATCCCTCGTACTGCAAAAAAAACAAAAAACCACTTAGCTTCATGCTGGGTTTTTGGGTTTTGCCTGCTCTTGTATAGAACATGGCCTGCCTAGCGTTTCTCAGTCTGTCCTTGGTGTCCCTCTGGTGGTGACTCAGTGTCATGCCATTGTTAGGAGAATTCGCACCACCATGGAGACTGTGCAGAGGACTTCAAGCAACAGATGCCAGGCAAGGAAGACAAGGCCCAGGTGCCCCTGGAGTCGGATTCCGTGGAGTTCAACAATGCTATCAGCTATGTAAACAAGATCAAGACCCGATTCCTGGACCACCCAGAAATCTACAGGTCATTCTTGGAGATACTTCATACTTACCAGGTAACAGCTGCGGTCATTTGATACCACACACGAAGTATGTGCGTTTTCTGGTCTGGATTCATGACATCCTATGAGATTCTACTTAGCTGGTTTTTCTTTCTCGATTTTTTTGTTTTTGTTTTATGTGGTACTGGGGATAGAACCCAGGGGTAATCTACCTCTGAGCTACACCCCAGCCTTATTCTATTTTTTATTTTGAAATGGTCTCACTAAGTTACTGAGGCTGGCTTTGAACCTGCAATCCTGGCTCAGCCTCCCAAGTACTGGGATTACAGGTGTGTGCCACCAAATTTTTATTTTTGAGGGGAGGTCTCATTAGGTTGTCCAGGCTGGCCTTGAACCCCCAGCTGGAGCATCCTCCTGCCTCAGGGCCATGTTTCTGAAGGCCACCTCAGTTCTGCAGCAGGGTCCTGCCTTCCCACCTGACCCCTGCCCTCCTCTTGTCATTTTAAACTGTGGGTTAGCTGTCCCTTCGGCACTTTGGGTCTTGGTGCCTTGAGCCAGCAGGCCCTTGGCCTGGAGGTCCCTTTGCTTTGCTCCTCACCCCCTTCCTGTCTGTGCCCCAACTCCTGGTTCCCCAGCCTACCTGATCGCAGCCAGACTCGTGCCTGCCCCATTCCCTCTGCATGTGGACACGGTGTAGCCTCCCCACGGCCCCTCTGTCCTAGCCGAGGCCCATGCATGGCTCTGCAAAGGGCTTCAGATGCAGGCACCCAGCCTGGTGTCCACCCCGCCTGTCCCTGCCCCAGGGGCCTCAGGCCTTGCCTAAAGCTTCCTCTTCCTCTTCCTGATCACCCACAGAAGGAGCAGCTGCACACAAAAAGCCGGCCATTTCGGGGCATGTCCGAGGAGGAGGTCTTCACAGAGGTGGCCAACTTGTTCCGTGGCCAGGAGGACCTGCTCTCTGAGTTTGGACAGTTCCTGCCCGAGGCCAAGCGGTCCCTGGTGAGTACAGAGCGCCAGGCTGCAGGGGGAGGTGGCCAGGCCCGTCCTCCACCCTCTGGGACACACTGGTGCCCCGGAGCTGTGCATGCAGGCCCCCAGCAGCACCCAGAACAGCTCGTCCCTGTCCAGGGGGAACAGATTCTTAGAGCATTTTCCCACAGGGCTGATGAGGCCCAAGTGCAGGGCCCCCACCTGAACCCAGCCTGTGGGTCCCGCCTCTCCCTCCGGTCAGTGGGGCTCTGTTCTACAGGGCAC
>PVLC010045170.1:0-11840 GCA_004027655.1 Graphiurus murinus | reverse complement strand
TCCTTTGAACCCAGGGGCATTCTAACTCTGAACCACACACCCAGCCCTATTTTATTCTTTATTTTAAAACAGGGTCCCACTAAGTTGCTGAGGGCCTTACTAAATTACTGAGGCTGGCCTTGAAACTGTGATCCTCCTGTCTCACCCTCCCAAGTACTGGGATTACAAATGTGCACCACCACACTTTGCTTTGTAGGTGTTTTCTTTGTTTTCATGTTGTTCTTTACTTATTCTTTGATTATTTCTTCCTCCTATTAGCTCTGTTGTCTCCCTCTGGAATAACCATTTTGCTAGTTATTGCTCTCATAAACTAATCCTTCACATCTCATAGCTTCTTTTTCACAAGTTTCTTTTCCCTTTCTCTTTATATCATGTTCTGAGATAATTATTGTTTTGACTTACCAGATCCATAATTGATCTCTTTGCTTTTTAAAAATCTTTTCCTATCAAGCTGTGACATTTATTCTGTAATTTCTCTTTTTTAACCTTCAAAAATAATGAAGATGTTTAATTTTTGAGGCTTCTAGTGAAACATGATTGTTGATTAATATTATAAATGGTAGAGTCTTTGTTGATCTGCACTTATTGCTAGACTTGGGTTTTTCTCTCTGCTGGCCCTCAGGAGCCATGAATCTAGGGTCTGATTATAGTCCTGTTGGACTGGGCATATGTTTCGCAAAGTGTATTTTAGTATTATATACCCCAGTAGTAGAATGGCAAGTTTTCTGAAGAGATCCAGAGTTAACTTGGGTCATGATTCCACTGGTAGCTTTGTTCTCAGCACCCACAGGATGAATCTCTGATTGAAAATTGCTTTCTTTGTAGAGCTGTTCTTTCATCATTCTCTGGAGCCATCAATTTTCAGAGCAGTGGAATTAAACAGGTGTTTGAAGTCTTTTTGTTAATGGACCCAGTGATTGCCTACCCTTCAGTCTTTCCCCTGTCCCTGCCACCTCAGGTCTGTGTTTAGCGCAAGGACCTTCTGAGAAAACTCACTTTTTGGAAATTCTTTTTTATACCATGGTAAATTCTGAGACTTTGCATCAATTTTCTATGAATCGTATAGTATACATGTGTTAACTTCCAGAAAATCTTTAAGAATGATTGATAGCAGAATCTTTGTCAACCATCACTCTACTGGATTTATTTTTTTTATTTTTACATTCACTTATATTTTAACATCTCAGGGGAGTTTGAGAAAAATAATATATTCCAATGACCAGTGATTTTAGTGACATGGATTATTGCATTTAGATATCTGATTATTTAAAAGGCAAATACATATTTTTAATATAGTGTGTTACAATATTTAAAAAATAAGCTTGGGGCACTTGGGATTCAGACATCTAATTCTCTAAATGGTTTGACTTGTAATTAATGTAGAATCTTTAGCTAATTTTGGCTTCAACTTCTCATACTTTTTAACTTTGACAGGAGATATACATTAAAATTTGCAAAATAATGCATCCAGAGACAGAGAAGCTTAGGAAAACTACCAGCAACCTTTGCTTCTGATTCCTGAATTCAGATCACAGCTTTGATCCTTCCCAAACAAGGAATGTTGAGAGGGTATATGAGGGAGAAAAGTCATTCTTCTTTTGATACCATTTTCCAAAAATGGCAATTACCCCACCTCATATCTACATTTTGTAATTCATTCAATTGAGAAAACATTAAAGGTATTATTTGAGATGAGAATTGTACTTGAAAAAATGTCATGGCATGATGTTCCAAACACAAGTTATTCTGTTACCAAGCAGTGGTGTTTGAGGAATCATATCTGCAAGGTTCGCACTGAAATTGTCCTCCAGTAATAGGATTTTCTTCCTGAGGCATTTCATGAGTCAGGAACCTGGACTCTTATTGGTGATCAGTTGTTTTCCACCATTTCCCTAAAATGATGGAAGGATTTTTCCCATCTCTGACTATACAAGAGCATGGGCATTTAGGGACTTATTATCTTTCAAAGAAGAAAGAGAAATAAATATGCAGTTGGCAATTTCAAAGTACTTGTCCTTTTTCCTGGGAGAGCCTTCCAGCCATGCAACCTTGAGAATGTAAACAAAAATGAATGAATGATTTAGCAGTGATATTGTTTTCAATTGTGATGTGAGTTAAAAAGTGAAAGTTATTCAGAGTATCCTTTCGTTGGAATTAATCTTCCTTGGATCCCTCATACATTATTCAAATCTTTGTAGGGGAATGACCAATTCTGTATGAATACTGGGTGGTTAATTTTCTTTTGAATAGAGCCTATGTCAGCTGCACAAATAACTATAACTCAATGGTAGATTTTATAATAAATCTTTTAAAGTCTTTTAATTTTTTTCTATTCCTTTTTTAGTAACTACTTTTTTTAGTCACACTAGTATCTTAATGGCTAAATAGCACCAAAGATTCAATAAAGAGAGAATTAGCACTCTGCTGGTATTTTTGAACTAGATAATTAATTTTTAAAGATTTCATATTTTGTAAACAATTTGTGACCATGGTTATCTGATTCTCTCAGGAGTATTCACAATATTTTTTGATGATGAAAGAGAAAGATGTGGCAGAGTGGTCATAACAGCAAGCAGGCTGACTGCATGCTCAGGGTCTCATTGTGTTTAGTTGAAGTGAGACCCAGACGTGTACATCTGTAACACTGTTTAGATACGCAGGCATGAGAATTGTTCGAGACACATAAAGTGCAGTGCCTCTCAAACTTTAATGGGCAAAGAAACTAAATGCCCTGTTTAAAATACAGCATCTGTTCAGTAAAATACAGAGTTTTGGCTCTGTTCTGATATTTTGTGTTTCTAAAAATCTCCCATATAATGCCAATGCTGCTGATTCAGAGAACCATACTTCAAATAGAAAAATGTCTAAAGATTATTCTTCAACTCTGCAAATAAAAAAAAATGTCAGTTTTACAAATTCATGTAGAATTTGGTCTTCAAGAAATGACACATAGCAACCAAAGAGACAACAGACTGATGTAGAAGTCAAATTTCTGGTTTAGGAGGATACTGGTTCTTATTCTAGGGTGTCATGATAATACATCTTGGAGTTCAGTGCTTGGGCCTAATTACAGAGGACTCTTATTTGATTGGTCTGGAATAGTGTCTGATATCAGTAGTTGTTAAAATTTCCTGGGTCATTCTGATGCAAAGCCACATTGAGGATCACTGACTTAATTTGAGAATTGTAATGCCAAATAGATTAAATAACACTGTTAGCTAGTCAACATGTTATCTTTCCTGAAGAGACAGCTACATAGAGAGCCACTATAAAGTTAGTGTATTGCCTGAGAAATGTAGAATAGCAAGAAAAGTATTTAAATAATCTAAGACAGGAGCCTAACTAAGCATGATTTGTATACCCACACCATAGAATGTGTTCTCTGTGAAGGTTCGTGTAAAGGTGCATTCAACAGGGCACAGCTCCAGGTTATTTATTCTTGCATCCTGAGCTCCTATCTTCTATACTAAGTTGGCAATCCCACCTCTATTATTTTCATTCTTTTTTATATAGTTTCAATGTGTGTGTGTGTGTGTGTGTGTGTGTGTGTGTGTGTGTGTGTGTGTGTTTTACTGAGGATTGAACCCGGGGTTTTCTACCCCCAAGCTATACTTCCAGCCCCATTTTATTTTTTGTTTTGAAACAGGGTCTCCCTAAGCTGGTGAGAGTCTCACTAAGTTGCTAAGGCTGGTTTCAAACCTGCAATCCTCCTGTCTCAGCCTCCCAAGTACTGGGATTATAGGCATGCACCACCATTCCTGGCATAACTATTTGTGGAATAAATGAAGTTTTGTTTGCTTATTTGTTGCTGAGAATCAATGTCAGGGCCTCACACATGCAAAGCCTGCACTCTGCCACTGAGCTATTTCCCAGCCCTTCAATATTATGTCACACAAAATATATAGTTCACTTTATTTTGTTTAATC
This sequence comes from Graphiurus murinus, assembly GCA_004027655.1. Taxonomy (NCBI): domain Eukaryota; kingdom Metazoa; phylum Chordata; class Mammalia; order Rodentia; family Gliridae; genus Graphiurus; species Graphiurus murinus. Next base: position 7,914 of record PVLC010045170.1, on the reverse strand, counting down.
ACTTATTTCCAGCTTGCTAAAATTTTCATCTCCCAGATGGAAATCTTATGTTCCAAAAATCCTTCTACCCCTTACTTCATAACTCAGGTTTTAGGTGAGTTTTCTTTACCCTATGTATAGCATTTCTTGTTATATTTACTGCTTTTAAAATTTCCTCTTAGAGAGTAATACTTATCTCTAATTTGTTAGGCCTCCCAACTTTCTACTCCCTAAATCATTTCTACTATGAATTAGCTAAATATATGAATAGAATATATATGTATTATTCTACTAATTTTGGGGAGGTTAAGGAAAAAGCTATAGTATTTGAAAAATGGTAAGTGTTTGTGAACAATATCTTGGAAAAATTATTTGATGTAAAATAAAATTATATGTGCAAAAGCATATTATTACAAAGACACTTCAACCTGAAATGCAGATAATTGCCAATGGAGTGTTTAACTGACTTTTTATTTAAAGTGGGAAAATGGTTGACCAAGAATTTTTCTTTGATTTTTTTTCTGGGTAAACTTTTACAATCATTAAACTCAGTTGAAATTTTAACAACAGATCATTTAGAAACCATGTAAAGGAAGAAATTAGTAATCAGGATTACTTTGTGAAGTTCTGTCAGCTAATTGAATTTTCTTCTCTGTCAGGATGATAGGACTGATGTATCAGTTAAAGTAGCAGCTGTAATTTACCTCGACTTTAAATGAGTTTCACTCTCTACATTTGGCATACAAATTACAGATTTTTAAGACTAGAATCTCTCATTGTTAGTGTTTTATTTTTCTATACTAGAGACTTATCCAATTTTTTCCAATATTTTGATATATATGCATTAAGTTTTTTAACTATAACCACATCCATATTATATTTGTATATTCTTTACACAAATGCAGATGAATCTGTTATCAGATATATGAAAAGCAAGGTTGTGTGTGTGTGTGTGTGTGTGTTTGTGTGTGTGTGTGTGTGTGTGAGAGAGAGAGAGAGAGAGAGAGAGAGAGAGAGAGAGAGAGAGAGAGAATATGAATGAGAATCTGCACACATAATATCAGCTTGGTTTGGGAATGTTCCAGAGAAACCAAAGCACAAAACTCAGCAGGGAATGGACAGCCAATTCTACCTCGATCCTCTCAAAATATCCTTCCACTCCATTACCTGCTGGCCCTGGAAGGCCTAAAATCAAACCCATCATTTTGTAAAGGTAAAAAGAAAGGAGGAATCTGCAGAGCTATGTGGTAGGATCAATAAGTTGAAGGTTCAGGTTCAAATTTCTCAAATGCAATTGATGCAACAGGAGAGGTGTAGTTCACATCATGCCTAATGTAAATCTCATTTGCTTATATGAGTGTCAACTTTGTTTTCCTGGAAAACTGAATATACTGAAAGAAAAGTCATGTTGGGAATAATATCCTTTTTGAATAAGATTTTATAGTAATAACAAAAGCAAAACTCCCATCTGTTACCTCATTTCTGGTTCAGAACATCTTTCTAGGTAAGATGGCAGTTGTTACTGCAATGCTATGTTTTCATATGAGAAAATTGGGGTCCATAAATGTGACTCTTTACCATGCTGCCATCAACTTAACATGTATTGAATGCCTGCTAATTTACAGGTGATGATCAAGCCTCCCCTGCTACTGTGAACCTGGAGGCACACACGGGGGGCCTGGAGTTGCAACCATAAAGTCAACCACAGAGTATGTAAAATATATTTATTTGATAGAGAAGTTTTCAAAAGCATTATTTTAGTTGAATGAACTTATAAAATATCATTTCTTAGAATATACTCTAAAGGAAATAAATTCTTACATTTGGACTATTTTACATAATTATTATTCACATTTGAAGTTGTGATCCTTTTAGGTGATTGTAGAATTACGTTTTTAATCACAATGGTTTTTAATGTATTAGATATAATGTAGGGAATAGAAATGAGTAGAATAGAAAATGTGTTGTAGAGTAGGGTTGTAGCTTAGTGGTAGGTCACTTGCAGAGTATGTGTGAAGCTCTGGCTTCAATCAGAATGAGGGAAGATAGCACTGTGACATTTCATTTAAAATCTACATGTATGAAATACATGTTTTACTAAATTGTGATGCTAAATGTTTAATGATTATCTATCTGGTGTAAAATACCTTGGATTATAGAGTCTTCCAATTTCAATGGAGTAAATAACCTTTCCCTTCGAGATATTAAGCTTCCAATGTATTCACCCCAAATAGGGAGTTGAACAAGATGCAAAAGGCACCAATATAACACATTTCATCAATAAACATGTAAATATATGATAAATGCAAATAATGTTAAGAGCATTTAGTAAGCCAGGCGTGGTGGCCCACGCTTGTAATTCCAGTACTTAGGAGGCTGAGACAAGAAGATCGCAGGTTCAGTTCACAGCCAGCCTCAGCTACTTAGTGAGACCCTCTGCAACTTAATGAGACCCTGTTTCAAATTAAAGAATAAGAAATAGTGCTGCGGGTGTAGCTTGGATGTAGAATGCTCCCGGGTTCAATCTCCACTACTGAAAAAAAAGTAAAATGTAGATAGAATATAGAATGTGATGTTTTGAGTGTTTATTAACTTTGCTTTTAATGTTTATTTAATTTAAAAGCATATAATTTAATGGTATTAATAATGACCATCTTTAACAGCAATCTCATAACATTTCTGAGAATTTAACAATAAGCTCTCAGGAGCTGGTTTGAGTCAGTTCAAACACACAATTGAACTGCACCATAAAATTTGAAAGGCACTGATTTAGGCCATTCCCCATGCTCTTTACTGCTGACTCAAAATTTATAGGTGACAATGACATACGTAATAAAGTATTTGAAGCCCTTTTCCCTTTCTGTGGATTACTTAAGCTTCTCGATTAAAAGAAGAAAATCTGAGGGCTGGGGATATAGCTCAGTGGTAGATATCTTACCTAGGATGCACAAGGCCCTCAGTTTGATCCCTGACAATTTAAGGGGGGCATTAAAATGGTGGAAGGGAGAAAATCTTTCCACCCACTCATCTTTTCCACAATCAAATTATTTCCCCCTAAGAATTGTCAACTATATCCATCTTTGTCGTAGTACACTTGATGAACTGAATTTAGTCACTGAGAGGAAGAGAAGAGTTGAAAACCATCTGATAGTCTAAGATTAGTGTAATTTTATCTCATTAGCTTCGGTGAGGAGACAGGAATAATAATAAATTAAATGCAATTGGCTTCCGTCAGCTGGTTCACTTTCACCATCCTAGGGACTCCTTGAATATAGACTCTTCTGATAGCAATCTTTAGCTCATAGAGTACATTATATATATTTTAAAATCTAATACAAATTGTACCCATTCTGTCTACATAATGTCTCTAATATTGCACATAATGGACATAGCAGAGAGCATTGTAATCAGGGAATTAAATTTCAAATATAGCAATTGGATAAGTGCCATATGAGTTTCTTCTGTGGCACTTCTCCTCTGAGGTTTTTAAGCATGTTAATAATAAAACAAATGTGAATTTATTTGTGAATGAAATTTAATTTCCACATAAGCTTCTGGAAAACATCATAAGGCTTTCCTTCAGGGAACAACTTATGTCCCCTCTTCTTTGCAAAATCTTTCCCAATGACCTGCCCTAGTATATTTACTTTTCCTCTTTCTGATATCTAGCACACTTATTTTCTTTGGAGCAAAATTAAAATTGTATTGTTCTCTCACTACCTCTTACCTGAGCTAAATTTGCTTGTGGCTCCCATAACTCCTGCCAGTACCAGGAACATAATACTATGCAATGACTTTTAAAGTTTATTAGAAAAAGTGTAAGGTTCTATGTATGAGTCTATAAAATCATCTCCCCCAATAATATTAATAATATTATCAAAAGTCTGTTTTGTTTAGTGCTTACTAAATACTAAGCACTATTCTAAGTATTTTACCTGGATTATCCATAAGTCTTATGACAAACTTTAGGTAATAGAAAAAAAGAAGTCCCATGATCATACAGGTTAAGTGCTGGCACCCAGAAAGTTTGACTCTACAATATGGGCCAATAACTACTCACCCTACCACTTCACAGACAGATATGACTAACAATAAAGTGTATTTCAAATGTCTGCCAGCAAAAAGTTTAACATTGTTGGATTTCAAGGTCATTAGAAGAATGAAATATAAAGCTTCAGAAGTGGTATAAAAATAGCCAGGCAAAAGATATGAAAATAGCAAGTTAAGGCCAACTGTAAGAAGAGATACGAGAACCAACTCTGAATAATATGAGCACCTTAGAAAGTGGAAAATAAGAGGTGCATGATAATTCATTGAAATTTTACTATAAAATCAGGAGGCATTTGTAAGAATAGACCTGACATTTTGGAGCTATAATCCATGTATTTAGAAAGGTCTCTCTATCCCATCTACCCCAGACGACCTGGGTAAGAGCTAAGACAAGCTGTGCTCTAGGCTGGACCAACTTTCAAAACCTCTACCTTACTCAGGACTGAGATTAAATTATTCCATTTTCAATTTAATTTCCAGGAAAAGTCCATGTGAAAGAAAGGGACCTTTTGAAGCACAGATCATTTAAGCGACTTATATGAGGAATTCATGACTAGAAATGAAGAGTCTTGTGTGATAAGGTTTTAAAGGATATATTTTTTGTTTAAAATCATGATTAAGGGGACTGGATGGGTTGCTCAGTAGCTGAGCACTTGCATAGTATGTGCAAGGCCCTTGGTTCCATCTTCACCATTGGGAAAAAAAATAAAGAAAACAAACACCCATCACATCAAGAGTATAATCATGTGATGTTCGTATTGCACTGTTCCAGGTATTTCTTAAAGAGGGTAAACTGCAAATGAAACCATAAAGATGCAAGTTTTTAGTCTCTTTGAAGTAATCATTCCCATTTTCAGACAAGAATAGGGTTCATACTACTATAATTGACTTTTTTTATGAAGTTAAAACTGATTTCTTGCATCAGATTTTATTTTGCCAATTTAAAGTTCTATGACATTACAATTAAGAAAAACATACTCCTGGCCACTCCTAGAACATATGTACTTATATATACATATATATATAAGTGTGTGTGTGTGTGTGTGTGTGTGTTTTGAAGGTTAATAGTGGCTTGTCCTTATCTATTGGACAAATAGATTCAGATTCATCCAGTATAAAATAGAGCAAGGCACCATACTATAATGCCTATGAGTATAGGAATTGAAGTCAGTTGATTTGAAATTAGAGCTCAGTTTTCCTGACTATTAGTGGACTAATCTTCCATTACCTGAAATTTCCTAACTTTGGCTTCCATATCTCTGATGTGAGTGTAAATGGATGTGGGGTGCTAAGTGGAAGTCACAGTGCTATAAACTCAATGCTCTGCTTTTCAGTCATGTATTATTCATTGCACAATTGATCAAAAGAACATTTTAAAAATTTGTATTGGCATTGTGATCTATTGTGCTCAATTCTTCATGTGTTGAATAAATAAGATACTAGTTTAAAGTATACAAGAGGGTCTTGAAAGAGAAGATCTTTCAATAATAAATAAATAAGTAAATAAATTCATTGTTTTTCCAGACAGGGCATACCCACAAGTTATTCTAGAGGTACCTGCTAACTGCTCTATTTTAGTCCTCTGTATTTTAATCTTTTAGTCCTCTAAGAATTCTTTCATTCTGTAATGTAAAGAGGAAAGTATTTGAGTATGAATAAAGAACAAAGTACTTAAGAAAGAGGAAAATAGTCCATTAAACTTGTTTGAGCATATTTTCAATATTGCTTAAAGTGTTCATAAAAAGATCAAAGGTATCTCTATCTGTTTCTGCTGCTATAACAAATATCTTTGGATAATTTGTAAATACAAGAATTTTATTTTCATATTTCTGGGAGCTAGAAAGTCTAAGATCAAGGTCCCAGTGGATCTGGTGTCTGCTTCATAGATACTGTGTAGATGGTGACTTCTTGCTGTATCCTCACATGGCAGGAGGGGTGTAAGAGGTGAATAGCTCCCACACAATTTTTTTTTAATAAGGTCATTAATCCCTTTCAAGAAAGTTCTATCTGCATGAATTAATCACCTTTAAAGGACCTTACTTTTAGTATTATCACATTGGTGATAATGTTTCAACATGTGAATTTCAGGGAACATATTTAGAACATAGCAAATATATAGAGAGATATATACATGTCAAGTGTTTTTCAAAAACAACCCCAATAATCCAATATGCATTATTTATAATTATTTAAAATAATATTCGATAATTAAGATTAAACTGTATAACACCAAGTGATAAAATATAACTTCTTATCCCTTGAAGGGAAGATGGACAGTTTTATAAAGATGTGACTTGATTTTTTTCTTCTTCCCTTCCATAAGGTTATTTCTTTTCATCTCCAAAGGCAATTCTCACAATGGCCTTTGTGAAAGAAGAGTTCAGTGACATTGCCTGAGGAAATCATCTGCTGCTTCTAAGTCAGCTGTAGATTTTGCTTCAAGGCAAGAAAACACATTGCTCCCTATTAGACCCCAATGTGCTGTATTTAGAGGCTCACTCTATTATAAATGCAACTGCATCTCTTAATGTGTTTTTTTTAAGAAAAGAAATAAAATGCTAAGATACCCAAAAAAGGAAGTAATAAATGTGATGATTAAGTATGGATATATTCAGCATGCATTAAGAAATTTACATACTATTTATGAGCACCTTAAGCAAGACAGTCTTGAAAAGAAAAGTTATTAATCTGATCTCAGCAAGCTATGTACCTTGTTTATATGATTGTTAACTATTATCATATTCCTTTAAAAAAAAAGAATGATTCTACTATTCTGTAGCAGTAGGCCTATGGATGGATGTAAATTTATCCACAGTTTTCTTTAGTTAGTCTAATGGGAAACAGGAATTGGAGACATTCACATTTGGAGATGAAAAAAGAATTCTAGGGAAAAGCAAGCAACATCCTTAGCAAGAAAGAGAGCAAAAATGATGGGCCCATTCAAGGCCTCATTAATACCAGGAATCATTATCAGAGTTACTCTATAATTAATCTTTATTCTCTCAGGAAACATAAAAAGAAAACACAAACTCAAGTATTGCTTTGGCTTATTACTTAATGTAGGACCTTCCCCAGACATTATCTTTGATAACTCAAATACTTCTCAGCAACCAAGTTGAGTTATAATAATACCTATTAGAACAAATAGTAAGAGACAAGAATGTTATATTAAGATTTTCAAAAGAAAGACCGACTTATTTCTTTGAATTATCATTCCCTTGTATTCAAAGTCTCTCTCTTAGGAACTGCTGACTAGTGATTCTTTGTTTAGTCCTGTCAGACAGATTTCTGACAGGATGACAAATGATTGGCAGGGTTATGTCCCTGGTAGAGAATAGGAGCAGAAAGCCATTCTCTTGTAAAGATAATGAGGAGATTAACAAATTGTCTTTCAAATCAAAATGCCATTTTGTGTACTTTATTTGTCAAAAATATGTTTTCCACAACTAGGAAAAAAAATCAGTCAAGTAAGCAAGTTACTTCAATTTGCACTTTATGAATGTGATACAATACACATACATAGATAAGATTTAGAGAATACAGTATGGGATTAATGTATTTATTAATTCATTAAAAATATATATTAAATGTCTAATATTTGACCAATGCTGTTTCAGCCATTGGAGTAAACTAAAGATCCCACTATGGAGCTTATAGTCTAGTACAGAAGAGTAGAAAAAATATACAAAAACATATACATAATATTTTAGTTGGTGACAGGTTCTTGGAGGAAGTATAAAACATAGTAAAGGGGTAGATAGCGACAAGTAGTGATGCATTTATTGTTCAAAAGGAGACTCCTCAAGGGTCATAAAATTGTAAAAGAGAATAACTTTCTGAAGTGATGCCAATTTTGGGAAAATCCTGTAGACTATTGATTTGCAC
>PVLC010045169.1:0-11758 GCA_004027655.1 Graphiurus murinus | reverse complement strand
AGTGCTGTATGAGCACTATTCCCCCAAGTCCCTGTTGAGTGAGAGATATTGATCAGAGGAGGAATCCATTGCCTCGAAGGAGGGGAAGGCATCGGAGCTAGTCAATGAATTCAGGGGAGCCTGCCCAAGTCCCCAAGATGTGTGGTAACACAGGCGGCTCTAGCACAGACTGCAGACCAGCTACACCGTGGAGGCTCCGGAGGAAGATGGGCGTGGGGGAGTCTGAGCAGGTAGAGTTCCTCTCTCGGGACATCTGTGCGCAAGCTCTCTGCCGTGCATCGCCCTCTGTCTAGAGTGAGTTACACAATAGTTCAAGCTCTCCTGCAGTGTCGCCCGGGATGACAGCCACCACCCCAGCTGAATGTCCCAGGTGCTGTGCTCAGTCCACTTTTATGTGCTAGTTTTAGTTCATCCTTACAACAGCCAAATGTTGTTGTGAGACGTATAGGAATTTGTTTACTCTCAACAGAAGTTGAGGCTTAGCAGTGTTAGGAATTGTAGGGACAAAAGGGAACATGGCTTAACAGCAAGGAGCAGGCTTTATTCAGGGATAAAACCTAGTAGGGAGCCACTGGCTGGGAAGAGAACCCACAAGAGTCAGGAGGCCGCTTCCTTACAGCCTTGGGGCTTTTTATGGGGGATTAGGAGGGAGAGCAAAAGCAGTCCTGTCTTTCTCCGATTGGTGGGCTTGACACGGGGCCAGGTTTGGTAAAATTTATGGGCTGGGGCGGGGGTGGGGGCAGGTAGGAGCACTTCTCTTTGCTTTCGCGTCTTCCTTGGGTCCTTTTGTTCTCAGTCTCCTCCAGCCAGACCTCACAGTGCCCACAAGCAGGGCTTAAAAATCTGATCAAAGCCACATAGTCACTGCCGGACCCTGGGCTCACATGGGAAGCTATTTGTGCTCGGCATTCAACACCTTCATCAGGACACTTATTCAGGCTCCTTGAGCTTTTCATCCAATCCGGCAAGTCCTCGTTGAGGAGGCGAGACCCCACCAGGAGCTCTGGGTGGGGTGCTCCTGAAGGGCACAGTTCCAGACGTTCAGATGAAAGTAAATTCTGGGGGTCTGCAGGGTCAGCCAGGGACTCTGTCAACCTCTGAATCGAGACAGTTATCCAAGGGACACAAAACGACTCCTGGGTGCCTGGGATCACCCACCATCATCTGCCAGAGAGCCCTCCGTCCTCAGAGGGCTCTTTAAATCAGAGAATAGAATGTGATCTGGGCCAAGATCATTTCTCACAGGAAACTAAACAGACTCTCTTTATAGGAAAAGAGAAAAAAAAAAAAAAAAAGGTAGCTTCTAGGCAAAGCAAATTCACCAAGAGAAGCAGTAAGAAACCTGACACAGTGGTCACAAGAGTCAGCCCACCGGGTTGGATTCGAGAACAGAGACCAGTTTGGACTGAAAGATGGTCACGTGGCCTGTGTGCTACCGGGAGGAAACGCTCTCCAAAGAACCCGGCCGGTGTCTGAAGGTTGAAGAAAGGCCTGCTACAGATGAAACTGAGTAAAACCACCTCACGGCTGTCACTCCACCACACACACATACACACACACACACACACACACACACACACACACGTACACACACACAGCTGAGCTGCCCAACCTATCTCTCTCTCTCACACACACACACACACGTACACACACACTCACACAGCCGAGCTGCCCAGCCTCTGACTCCAAAGGGTCCTGTTCCAGGCTGGATTCTTCACTGTCCAGCTGTAAACCACTGTGATATGACAAGAATTTCTTCTGCCTCGAGAGCTGCGAGATGTACTCGTCCCCATTCTGACACCCAACCCCCCCACTCGCACCAAGGAATCTATGGGTAAGTAGAGGCACGAGGGGTTATCCATCTAGCAGTTGAGATTCACAACTAGAATTCACAGAGATATTTTGGGATCTGTTGTTTTTGTTGTTGTTTGTTTGTTTGTTTGTTTGTTTCTCTCCCAGCCTGTATTGTATCTTCCAGTAGAAGCAGCCCAGTTTTCTTCTAGAAATTTTCCACTTACTCTCTGTGGGGTTTATTGCTTTGGTGTACTTTTATTGGTGCGTTGTAATTACACATCACAGTGAGGTTCCATGTGATACAAACCATACACGCACACAGCACTTAAGTTTGATTTCCTCTGGACCCCACCCCGCCACCACCCCGCCCCATATTATATTCGTGAGATTGGCTGTGACACCGACGTTTATGGATATAGTATTATCTGAACTGTTTCCTTCATCAAAACTCCCCACCTACCCCCCTCACTTCCCTCCCCTACTCTCTCCCACTATTCTACCATTTTCTCTCATTTTTCTGAAGTCCCTTTCGTTCCCTATTGTCTCTCTGGCTTCCACATATGACAGAAGACACACAACCCTTGACTTTGTGAGACCAGTTCCATCCATTTTCCTACAAATAACATAATTCCGTTCTTCTTCGTGGCACTCTGGGTATATGCCTCATATTCTTTGTCCATTCATCTGTGGACAGACACCCAGGTTGGTTCCATCATTCGGCTACTGTGAATTGTGCTGCTATAATCATGGATATGCATGTATTGCTATATTATTCTGGCTTTAATTCTTTTGGAAAGATACCAAGGAGTGGTATAGCTGGGTCATACGGTGGTGGCCCATTTACATTCTCTACTCTGGGACCACGGAGGACTTTTCAAGGATGAGCCACGTCAAACAGAACGAACGCCCGGACTTAGCATCATAACCATTGAGAGCCAGGAGCTTGCTTTCTGCTGGAGCTGCTGGCGTGCACGCATGAGGGAAGACTTTCCACAAACTTACAGGAAAACCCGAGGAGGAAGAAGTCAACCCAAGGCAGCACACCCTGTGCTCAGAGAAATCAGAGGACTCGCACATCAGCAGCTAATTCTCACCATGCCTGGCCCTTGACTCCACTCTCTTGTCTCTTTACGACGTTAACAAATAGCCTGTCTTGTTTCTTGGACCAGCTCACGCTGCATTTCTTTTGCTCGTAAACTCACAACGTCTTAGTAACCCAGCATGTATCTTAGTCAGAAAACAAGTCTTCATTTCATTTCTATGGACCAGGCTTTGTGAATATAAGCAGAAGTTGTATCTGCTGTAGTCATTTTTCTCACTACTCAATTGACACTATTGGTAGGTTTCTCCAGATAGTGATGTTTCATGATTCATGGTGGGGGGAGCCATCGATCTCCTCCTGTCCCCACCTTCTCTCCACTGCCCCCAGTTTATCTCACCCAAGCCTTTGCCTTCTGCCCAGGGTCTCACGTCATGCTCCACGTGAAAAGGGATACGCATCTTTTCTAAGACCACACAACTAGTAAGGTGCCCAAACTAAGCATCAAAGAGACAAGCTTGGTTCTCTTTCCTTTGCCTTATCCTTAAATTTATCTTGAAGCTTTCTGTCTCCCTGTTTCCACCCCACCATCCTGGGCAGACCACCATTGTCTCCTGATTGGACCATGGCGACAGCCCCAATTGGTACCCTCGCCTTCAACTCTGCTTCTTGGAATCAATTAGCCCATACATGGAACAATCTGCCTAAAACATAGACATCACTCTCCTGTTAAATCCTTTCATTGGCTTTTTAACTGAAATTAGAATAAAGTCTAACCTCCTTAGACTTTCTCTGAAGGACCCAGATGATCTGACCCTGCTTCTTCTCCAGCCGCACGTCCCTCTGCTCTCTGGACTCCACACACCTGGCTTCTCCTGGTTTTCAAACCTGTCGAGTTGATTCCTGCCTCAAAGCCTTCACATGGGCTTTCATATTGCCACCCAGTCTCTACCTGGTTGGTTCCTTCTTTCCCTTGAGAATCAGGAAAAAATGTCATTTTCTTTAATAAGCCATGACCTTTCTTCCCACTGAGTTGATCTGACTCTGGAACCCTGATAATTCATCTCATTGTCCTAGTCAAAATTTTAAGTAATCTTCTGTGCGCTTGTTTGTTGTTTATAGTAGTCAGACCCACTAGGATAGAAGCTCCACAGAAGCTGACACTTGTCCTTCTTGTCCTTCAGGGTATTCTTAGCATCTAGAAGATGCAAGACTATAAAAATGTACAAACAGGGATGGACATATAGATGGATAGATGGATGGGTTGGTGGATGGACGAAAGGATGGATGGATGGATGGGAGGGTGGGTGGATGAATGGATGGATGAGTGGATGGATCAATGGATGGATGAAAATAGAGTGGTATAATTCTAACTCAGGTCTATCTACATTTCAGAATGTAGTTACTGGCTCACAGTTTGAGGATCTTCTCACAGATGATATAACTCCATTTTTCCCCCATTGGTTGTGCTGTATAACCTTACCTGTTTTGCTCTGTAAGGTGGGATTTCCAGTGAACTGTAAAGCCAAACTAGAAAATCAACACACCACAATGGAAGCATCCGGAGAGAGACCAAAAAGCTCCCTGACATATGTCAGCTACTACAACATCCAGGGAGCCCCCCAATCTGTGGCAATCCTCAACAAACATGCACTGAAATATAAACAAGAAGGACTTTCTAACCTTTATTTTTAATAAAAGAAAGTATTGAGGGAAGATGATGAATGTTAAGGCAATCAAGGCAGAAGATATATTGCCTTCCATTGTTTTTTGCTTAGAGCTGTAGCTATTTCAGAAAGCGAGGCTGGGTTGCAAGGTAAATTTCATTTGTTTTGGATAAGGAACAATGTGACATTTCTGACAATGTACTGTAAATTATGCCACATTTTTAAAAAAAAGAAAGTGAGATATAATAAAAATGAAATATAAGATTTCAGGGGGAAGCTAAGATTAGAAAAGAGCTCATAGTTCTTTTTAGGCTGCCCATAACACTTCATATCCTTGCATGCCAATGCAAATTGAATAATGGCAAGGATAACCAAACAATTACTTTGTGGTTTGTTCTCTCCTCCATTAGCCTGCGTGTTCCATGAAGGCAGGGAGTTGGTCTAGAAGACACATAGTAGGTGTCCAAGTACTTGCTGCATGCATGGAATAATCATGGATAACGTAAGCCTTTCAGGTCCTTTACAGAGAGAAGTAATGCTATGTACAATCAAAAAACTTCAAAGGCAGCCGGGCGTGGTGGTACACACATGCTTGTAATCCCAGCATTCGGGAGGCTGAGACCAGAGGATCCAGGTTCGCGGCCAGCCTCAGCTACTTAGTGAGGCCCTCCGCAACTTAGTGAGACCCTGTTGCAACATAAAGAATAAAAAATAGGGCTGGGGGTGTAGCTCGGAGGTAGAATGCCCCTGAGTTTAGTCCCCAGCACTGAAAATAAATAAATAAATAAATACTTAGAAATATTTTTTTTAAAAACTTCAAAGGCATTGTCAAACTCATTTTAGTATTAGAGCAACAGACTTCACCCACAGACAAAAGCTTCCAGGAGTGGGGTGGGAAGGATTTGGCTCCCATAGCCCAACCCTTGACAACAAAGGCAGCCGAGTGCCCCGTGAAGGGATAGGCCTGGATAATCCCGAGGAATACGTGGCCAAGGAACCCTGTGGCCAAGTATAGAGATAACGGGAAAATGCTCAGCCAGACCTTGCCTGAAGGAGCTGGTGAGATCCTGATTCTGCCCCTGCCCTGAAGTCTGGGCGGCCTAAAACAAGTCACTCCCTGCTCCCTGGAGCTCTCTAACCTCAAAGGGGAGGGAGAGAAGTGGGAAATGCAAAATTCCCTCTGGACATCAACAGTTAATGGCCAGGTGTAGTGATGCACGCCTATAATCCCAGTACTTGGGAGGCTGTAACATGAGGATCACAGGTTCGAGGCCAGCCTCCTCAACTTAGCAAGACCCTCAGCAACTTAGTGAGACCCTGTTGCAAAATTAAAAAAAAAAAAAAATGAAAAGGTCTGGGGATGTAGCTCAGAGGTGAAATGCCCCTAGGTTCAAGATTCAATCCCAGTACCAAATAAATAAATAAATAAAACAGTGGTGTATGGTGTATCCCAGATAGGACAGACCTAAAACAGAAGCAAATTCTGTCTGCAGCAGAGCCTCATACGCTCTTCCTGTAACATCAAGACCCAGTAACAGACTTCCTTCGATACGGCCAGCCCAAAACAGAGGGACCACATCTAGAGAAAAGCAGGCACTCACAGCCCTGATCCTCGAGGGAAAACAGCGATTCACAGCCTTAATCCTCTACCATAGTGTTGACAATACTGGAGAGTCAGGCGCCAGATCCAAATCCCAGGACCTCCCTTCTCCAGCTCTGTGACCCTGAGCGCAGCTTTGAACTTCTTCATCTGAGAAGTAGGAATAAACAGTAGTGGCTCCTTCAAGGCTGCAGGAAGATCCCACGTTTAGCATGCGTTCAGTGCTTCCTGGAGGTCTGTTAGCATCAGCATCATCGTCACCACCTCCACCGGCTGCAGCTTCCTCCTCCTCCTCCTCCTCTTCCCCCTCCCACCAGCACAGCAGCCCCAACCTTCCTCTGCTTTCCTCCCAGCTCCTGAGAACCAGCAGAAGCCAGAGCACAGCCAGCCGCTGCCATCCATCAAAGGCAGATGATCTCCCTTCACTCGCTGGTCCCCATAAATCAGCCTCGCTCCCTCAACAGAGACAGACTCGCATTCCAGATGTGTTCCCCCGTCTCCCTCTCCCTGGCGAACGATGACTACTTTTCAAATCAGAGTTCAGAGCAGAAAAGAAATCTTGAGACAGGTCCCAGTTCAGCCCCTTAATTTATAGTTGGGAAAAACTAGAGCCCAAAGAAGAAATGAGATTGCCCAGTTAGAAATTGAGAATTGTAGGCACAAGACGAGGACCCAGAAATCCTGACTTCCAGCCCCCATATAATTTTTATAAGAGCCAGACAAGGGAGCGATCCGTCCCAGGAACAGGCAAAAAGGATGTACACTGTGTGTAGAATTTTAAAACAGCAATAATTTTTAAAGTGAGCAGAAATCAACCTGCTTTTTATTATCATCACGTGCTTGAAATCCTAAACAACACCAGTGATAAAATACACCTTCCTCCTGTTCAAAGAAAGAGAAAAAAAAAAGAAGCAGCTTTGGTTGGTTACAGTTTTAAATAATTGCTAAGGCTGTTGTTGAATTTTAATTTATACAAATAAGTTTGTAACATGTGGGCTCAAAGAGTACATTTGTGATGGTTTGAAATCATTAGAGCTTAAGTCCCCATCTTCAGTGGGTCGTAGCCATTGTTGTGTTTAAACAATAGATTTGAAATCAGCAATCACTTTGATAGCGCAGTGATTGCAAAGGAGGGGAAAACCGAACTTAAGATAATTCGGTTCTGTCGTTCTCTGTGATCACTGGATGTTTTTATTTGGGCTTAGAATTTAAAATAGTTGATCTAGAGTACAAAATGCACAGTGTAAGATTTCGGCTTGGTAAGCACAAAGTCTAGTTCAGATATGAAATATTACTGAGTTTGAATAATACCTTGAATGATAAAATGCCTCCTTTTTCTTTGTCCCTGGTTTACTAAAGATTGGATCAAAAAATAAAGTCTATGATTATATAGGTATTACTGAAAATAATTCTGCTTTCAAAGGGAGGGGGAGATAATATTAATGATCAAAGGTCGAATATGCCAAGAATATCTCTGTTTTTGTCACATGTTAGCACATAACAGGTAACATATGAAGGTTGGGGGAACCCTTCTTGTCCAGTCCTGATGTTTCCTTCCTTTTGGAGGAGGGTCTTCACTACTGTAAAGTCCCAGGCCTTTTCCGGCCCCTTCTCCCCATCCCAATCCCCACCCCAGCAGGAGGCGTGGTTATCTGGATGAGGGTTTGAGGATGAAGTGTACCTAGCTCCACACTCTTCTCAGCTCCTTGCTGACCCCTGCAGAGACTCCTGCCCATCTCCTAGCAACAAGCTATAGAAAAGTGGGTGAACTCTGGCCAGGACCAGGTGGCAGGCCTTTGGTATCCTGTCCACACAAGCTGCACTGATGAACTGTCTCCCGTCTGATGAGTTCTTCTGTCTGACTTCTTAACTAGTGCAGAACTCACACCCAAGAGTCGCCATTTAGTGGACCCCCTCATATCCCCACTGTTACGATGATGGTAATAATACAAACAACGATAGCAGTTTTTAAAAAGCTATCATAATTTGGATCTTTATTGCGTTTAGGCTCTACGATGAATTTAAATGCAGTATCTTACTGAATCTTCCTGGCATGTTTACGAAATGCAGGATCTATTGTTGTCTCTCTGTTAGAAATGAAAAAACTGAGGTTTCGCAATGAATAAGCCCACTGTCACTCAACTCACAAATGGTGTCGGGGGGCCTTGGACTAAGTTGATCGATTCAGGGCCCAGAAACTTAATCACCATAACCACCATGTTTAATGGTAGGAAGAATATCTCTTCATGAATCCCTGTGTGTGTGTGTGTGTGTGTGTGTGTGTGTGTGTGTGTGTTTTACTGGGAATTGAACCCAGGTGCACTCTGCCTCTGAGATACACCCCCAGCCCTATTTTATACTTTTATTATGAAACGGGGTCTCTCTGAGTTGCTGAGGGCCTTGCTCAGTTGCTAAAGCTGTACTTGAACTTTCGACCTTCCTGTCTCCACCTCCCAAATACTGGGATTGCAGGCGTGTGCCACCATACCTGGCTATGACCCCTGTTTATAAGATTAAAGCTCAGAGCAAATGCCCTATCCCTGGAGCTCCTTGGGCCTCCAGCTACTGCAGATGGGGAAACGGGACCTCTCACCTCTGTGTCTCACTGATGGATGCGCTCTCCCATCTGCAGACACATGAGAAGTCCAGCAGATTTCATCAGGAGCCGGGCTCCGAGCAGTCGACACCAGGCACAGCGGCTTGGCCCTGTGGCCCGACCTCCGCCTGTCATTGTGTCTGGAGGTCTAACCTTCCAGCTTGGCTTGGCACCTCCTGCCCCAGGATTGCCAGCTTCAGTACCTTCAGCCCAAGAGGGACCAGAGCACTGCTAGAGGTGACGGACTGGGCTCATGCCAAACCCTCCTGGCAGGGCCAGACACCACTTGCATCTGGGAGCTCGGCAACACCTCAATCTGCAATCCAACCAGAAATACTTCTCCTCTCGCACCCAAAGGGCTTATCAGAGGGCATGATTTCTATCTTATAAATGTATCCCTTGGACTTCAAACACTGTTCCCCATTAAAAATGCATGCAAAGATACTCTAAGCCTTGGTTTCTCCATGAAGAGTGGAGATAGGCCCCCTTGGAAGAGCTGGTGAGAACCAGGAGAGGTAATACATGCCGTGAGCTGACTGGAGTTCCTAGCACAAAATACAAACTTGGTGCACACTCACAGTCGCCGCTGCTCTGATGCCACCACCAAATTCAGACGTGTTGATTTATATGATTTCAGGGACTCAGGAAGGGAACCCAGCTCTGATCGCAAGAGGCAGTCAAGAGGCCCAGGAATCAGGAAACTTGGATTCTGACCCTGACTTGGCCATTAGCTCACTGTCTTCTGCGCGTGTCACAGATAACCTCTGGGCTGCTTGTCCTCGTCACTTTCATCATTGACATTAAAATACCGTGTGTGAGCCGGGTGTGGTGGCGCATGCTTGTAATCCCAGTACTTGGGAGGCTGAGACAGGTGGATCCGGGTTCGAGGCCAGCCTCAGCTACCTAGTGAGACCCTGTTTCAAAATAAAGAATTAAAAATAGGGCTGGGGGTGTAGCTCAGAGGTAGAATGCCCCTGGGTTCAATCCCCAGTACCAAAAAAAAAAAAAAAAAAATACTGTGTGTGTGTGTGTGAGAGAGAGAGAGAGAGAGAGAGAGAGAGAAAGAGACAGAGAGAGAAAGAGACAGAGAGACAGAGACAGAGACAGTATACAGACAGATATATGCTGGGGGTTGAACCCAGGGGCATTCTACCTCCAAGCTACACCCCCGGCCTTATTTTATTTTTATTTTTATTTATTTATCTTTATTTTTATTTTATTTTTATTTGGAAACAGGGTCTCACTAAGTTGCTGAAGCTGGCTTTAAACCTGTGATCCTCCTGTCTCAGCCTTAATAGTTAGTAAAAGAACATCTCTTCATGAACCCTGTTTAATTTGTGTTGGGAGGGGAAGGAGTAGTACTGGGGATTGAACTCAGGGGCACTCTACCTCTGAGCTACAGCCCTATTTTATTTTATTTTTATTATGAAACAGGGTCTCTGTGACTTGCTGAGGCTCTTGCTAAGTTGCTGAAGCTGTACTTGAACTTGCGATCCTCCTGTCTCAGCCTCCAGAATGCTGGGATTACAAGTGTGCCCCACCACACCCAGCTAAAGTAACTTATAAGCTACATTAGCTTGTAGCTTACTTAACTAAAATAGCATATTTTAGTTCACAGAGCTCTTTGGCATCCCCTGTTTCTTTTAAGCCTCTCTGTACACCTGATGGTAGACAGGGACAGATGTGGAATCTTCAGCTGCAAGGTATATATGTGACTTTTCCAAAAGCCCCAGAGCTAGTTAACGGCAGAACCGATATGACGTCCACCGGGGATCACGCAGTGTCTGGAGCCAGAGTGGCTTTCCCGCATTGAAGGGCAGAGAATATTTAAGCTCAAAGAGCCTGCCAGGGAGTCTGATTCCTCGATGGGGACTTCCTAGCCCACAAGAGCCAATTCCCCACACCACCACCAGCACACCTATGACAGGTATTGATGACCCAGCAAGAGAAGTCTCTAAATGCTTCTCGGGCTCTGCTCCAAGATGTTCTTAACTGTCAATCCAAGTGGCACATGAGACAAACTCACTGCTGCTGCCTTCCATCTAGACCAGAGGTTAGCAAGCTGTGATCCTCATGGATCGCCGGGCTACGAGTTCCTAGCTCCTCTGCGTCTGTGCTGCAAACTCTAATGCGCCTACGAATCACCCTGGCATGCACTAAAATGCAGGCTGTCACTGAGTAGGCCCAGGCCGGGGCCCACGATGCTGCACGTCTACCAAGCTCCCAAGCACTGCGGCTGCCGCCGGTCCAGGGTCCACACATTGGGTGGCGAATCCCTAGGTGGTGTGCAGGGGACGGCCCACCTCTGTACACACCAGCCTCAGACTGCAGCACAAAGTCATGAGACGTTGGTCAAGTCCCTTCCTGTCTATGAGACTCACTTGAGTCTTCTTAGCTGTCAAATGGCAGAATCCTTTTTTTTTTTTTTTTTTTTTTTTTTTTGAGGTACTGGGGATTGAACTCAGGGGCATTCTACCTCCGAGCTATACCCCATCCCTATTTTTTATTCTGTATTTTGAAACAGGGTCTCACTAAGTTTAAGAGTGCCTCGCTAGGTAGTTGAGGCTGGCCTCGAACCCAGATCCTCCAGTCTCAGTCTCCCGAATGCTGGGATTATAAGCGTGCATCACCACACCCAGCAGAATCCTATTGACTGGCAGTTGACAAGCTCTAATTGTGTGCTGGACACTGTGCCAAGCACTTGAACAGTTAATAGGCTATACAGAGATTTGTGGAAAGAACTGAACGTGTTTAGCCTAAGCAAAGGCAGTTTGGAAAGAAAAAAGTAAACTGACTATAAAAAATGAAACATGGGCTCTAATGTAAAAAGAAAAAAATGCTAGGTTTATTTTGTGTTCCTTTGGGCTTTTGAGTCGACAGAGCGTGGTTTTTCATGTCCAACCTTGGCAGGATCTGTTAGCACCTCACCTTTGAGACTGAAAGATTTCTTAACCCTCTCAGCCTCAGCTTTCTGGCCTGCAAAACAGGGGTGCTGCCGTCTATCTCCTACATTCCAGGGGGGTTCAGCTGCTGTAGCTAAAAGATGTTAAGGGGATAACACA
>PVLC010045168.1:0-11832 GCA_004027655.1 Graphiurus murinus | reverse complement strand
TACATTCCAGTGCCTTGCTTTCTCTCCCTTTAAAAGGAGTTCTTTCCTTTTTAATCCACAGAAGTTTCAGGACTCAGTGAAGATGCCATGTTTTAAGTGAACCTCATGTTCTTCTAGAAGGTAGTACTGATTTTTGTTCTCCATCTGCAATCCTTCCATCATAACGACTTAACCACATTTATTTTACAGTATTTTTTTTTAACATCTTAATGGTTGTGAAAGGCTAGTGCCGAAGTCATTTGTGTTTATTGGATGAGGACTTAACACAAGAGCCTAGCATTTGGTTGAAATTCAATAAACATTTATTAAATGAAATTGTTGTATTTCTGCAAAAATATCTTCTCCTGCTAGTTATCCACACACCAATAGTGCCCAACATACTGTAATCTTACAATTGTAAATGTTTTATACTTTTCGCATCCCACTTTTTTAAAAATCCCATTGCTTATCACAGTACCCCAAATATAGTAAATAGTCAGTAAACACTGGCTAATTTAAGTGCTGCATTCCCCCGACACATGGCGATTTTATCACTCTACTCCCAGGCTTCATATTACCTTTAGCACACTCACACACAAAGAATAGAATCAGCATTACTTTTTACTAAGGTCCAACCATAAATTTTTAACCTGAGCTTGTAGACATGTGGCCATCTGCAAAGCTGTTTTACCTACATCTATTGTTGCCGATTACCAAACCCAAATAAGTAGAGTTATTGTTGCAAATTTGCCATTTTAGCTAACCTACTACACTGCTTAATTTCTTTAGGGAAAGGTTTGACCCAAAGAGATCACTCTTTTGAGATCAATATAAGAAAAAAGAAAATGTAAGCCAAATGTTAGGATTTCTAAGCAATCATGTCTACTGGCCTGGGATAGAATGTCTCTGAGAAGAAAGCTGATTACCTGAGACATTTTAAATGAAAAGAGCAAAGCATTAAGCCCACTGGGCTAGAGAAATGTCCAAATCTGTTTTATATAGATGTTTTGTCTTCATATAAGTCAAACATACATAAATCCAAATGCAAAAATGTATGCCACAAATATATTGAGGAAAATTATTTGCCTATTAAGTAGTGATATAATTTAATTTTTAATAAGACTGCTTTTTTCTTAGGAAATTTATTAATGTACTTTATTATTTGTTGAAACAATTATTGGCTAGAGAACAAATAGAAGCTAAAAGAGGTTATAGCCCGGTGTGGTGTTGCACACCTGTAATCCCAGTACTTTGGGAGGCTGACACAGGAGGATCACAGATTTGAGGCCAGCATCAACAGCTTAGCAAGACTCTCAGCTATTCAGTGATACCCTGTTTCAGAATAAAAATTTAAAAGGACTGGGGATATAGCACAAAGGTAGAATACTCCTGGGTTCAATCCCCAGTACCTACCACCTCTACACACACGCTTTAAAGCATTATTTATCATAGCACTGTTTCTGGTGGCAGAAAGATGATGACAGTCTGGCACCCCTCTCTAGAGGAATATTAACACAGGTGGATACATAAGATTGAGAACTATGCATAGCTAGTAGAAATGAAAGGACAAACTGATATATGTATAGCAGTACTATTATATATATATATATATCTTAAAAGTTCATTTCTGGTAAAAAGTATAATGAAACTGAGCTCTGTAGTATAACACCAGTAGCTCAGATTAAACGGCATGCACATAAACTATCATTCCCATTTTCCAAGAATTTGCAGAAAGAAAAAGCTTAAAACCAAGCACATGAGGAGAGATGACTGCATGCAGGTGAGAGTGAGAAACAGCACTATTGAAGAGGAATAACAAAGGATAAATTAATAAATAAAACAGGAGGGGTGCCTTGTATAGACCATCAATGATACTATGTTATTTTCTGAGGAACATCCTGAACTCATGTTATTGTCTGAGGAACACGATTAACTCAACTCTCTGTACTTGATGTCTTTGTAAAGCTGATATTAAATTTAAATTACAAAGGTGAACTTGTTAATTGATGGTCTAGAGATGAAATATTCTTGAAACTATGCTGTAAGGAAAAATGCACTGTGCAAAAATTAAGTTACATACCATTTCAGAATAGCCCATACTGCACCCCTACCCCAGGACTTGCATATTTGTATTTTTTCCTGTGGTACTCAGAATTGAACTCAGGGGTGTCCTACCTCCGAGCTACATCCTCAGCCCTATTTTATTTCATCTTTTATTTTGAAACAGGGACTCTTTAAGTTTCTGAGGTCCTCACTAAGTTGCTGAGGCTGTCCTCCAACCTGTAATCTTTCTGTCTAAGATTCACAAGTACTGGGATTACAGACATGTGCCATGATGCCTGGCTGCCTTGCATATTACAGTTTTGTACTCGATTCCTTTGTGAGACAAAGAATATGCATTTATTAGTTGTAGAAGAGGCACCATTATGATTCCATCTAATTGTATTGTCTGAATTTATACGCTAGTGTTAATCTCAACAGGGCATAGAATTTCTCATTTAGCAGGTAATTGACTCTCAGTCAGCACCATGGAAATTCTCTCTGTTGGAATACACAGATGGAAAGAAGCCAGAAATATTCTTCTTGACTTTGTTTATCAGAGAAGGGGAGTTCAACAACTCCTAGTACAAACACACAAAAACTCTCTTTCTGGGTATTTAAAGGTCCTCTTCCTCAGACCTCAGGACTGGAACACACCAGCTGACTATAGCACCAGTGGTAACCATGTTTATAGTATCGCAGTAAAAACAATCATAATCCCAACGATAGGTTTGGGAGTGGACTAACCCTCAGCCCCCAAGGTCTGACAACTCTACAGTAAATCCTCAGGTAGATCTATCAGCACACTGATGACAGGGGCTTGTATAAGACTGAGCTAAGATTTCTTCTGGGCTTGCATCCAATAGCCAGGAATTGGGGAGAAACTTTGTCCTTGGTAATTAACTCCTAATTCAGTAATTATTTGAGCAGGAAAGGGTTAAAAATTAATGTTGGGCTTTGTATATAGCCGTTTTCTATATTCAGAATCTAACAACTTGGGGGTGGGGGCAGAAAAAAAAAGCAACAACACACAACCCTAATGCCCTTAGCAGATGGAGCTGTGTTATTGTAGAATGGGGACCTGGAAAGTCTCCATATACCAAGCTATAAATAGTCCTTTGACATTTATTATCCTCACTTGAGTTCAGGTGCTTAAATACTTGGACTGAAGTCATGTTTTAGCAGAAAAAAAAGTTGATCTTTGGGCATACCTTATCGCTGGCTAAATTATTAACAACAGACAAAGATAGAGGCTGAATATGCTGGAATGAGGGAGTCTCCCACTTAAGAGAGGTCACAGAACCTTTAAGTCAAATTAGTTGAAATTTAGATTCATTTGTAGTACAAATTCCCAAACACCTCCCCTCAGACAATTTGATGGATCACATCCCAGGAGCTCCTCCATCAACCCCTTACTTCCCAAATATGTATCTGCTAGTGTGGTGTTCTGTGGTCTTGAATTTGAGTCCCAGCCCTACCAGCGGCATGAGATTGTAAATTCAAACTCCTAGGAATCTCAGTTCACACTGCATTAGAGGGAAGTGTAGGAATATGTAAAGCAGAAGATAATACCCCTCATAAAGTTCTTCCAATAAAATAAAATCAGGCCAAAGGCATCGGTATAGATTAACAGCCCTTCTTCGTTTAGGAGAGTGGATTCCTCAAGTTTGATTATTTTGTGGTTCAGGCTAGAATTTAGTAGCATTGTTCTTAATTAGGGACTACTTAATTTCCTTAGGGAGGCTTCCTTGAAATCTGGGGTCAGTTTCATTCTGAGAGGAAAAGAATTCATGCATGACTTTGTCTGGGACATTGGGTAACAAAGTCCTTCAGGTAGATCCTACCCTGAAGCTATTTCTAAATCTTGCCAGTGGGAACCAGAACAATGTGAAACTGAGGAAGACCCCCAGATCTCTTCTTTCACTCTGTCCTTCTCTTCTAGCATGAATGACCTCTTTCTGGCTGTCAAAAAAATATAAAGCTGATCCAGTAGAATGCTATGCCAGTACATCTATAGTGTCTGGGAACTGGACAGCACATTTTAAAAGAACATTGTAAAGGCAAACTTGCTTACAATGATTCAACCACTAAGGAATCTAGTACCTTTGACGTTTTATCTCTAGTCCCTCAAATTGGCATCTGAGAATTCTGATATGCTGAGATAGCCTGATAAATTTTGCTGAAAAATAAAATTGACCCGAATATCCTATAAATAATGTTAAGAATTAGTTTTGAAAACTTAAAATTATGGTTTTCCAGTTTATGAACACTTGCCCCAAACTGGGGTCTTTGAAGTTGTGTACATTGCACATTGGATGACTCAGGGAAACTGGTACACTAACAAGTAAGTATTTTATGTGTGTGTAGTGTTGCTTTGTGCTGAGATAAAACTCAAACTTTGAGATGTGGCTAATTAATAAACTTTGATTTTAATTGAGAGAAAATAAACAAGTAAAAGAACATTGTCAGCTAGGCATGGTGGCACATACTTGTAATCCCAGTACTTGGGAAGCTGAGACAGGAGGATCATAGTTTTGAGACTAGCTTCAGCAACTTAGGAAACCCTTAGCAAGACCCTGTTTCAAAATAAAAAATAAAAATAGGGCTGGGGGTATAGCTCAGAGGTAGAATGCCCCTGGATTCAATCCCCAATATCAACAAACAAACAAACATTGTCAAATAACCTGGTCTGAAGTGAAGAATTATAAATACAAAGAAGTTAGCTCTCTCTTTTCCAAGTAGAATATCAATAAAATATTATAGTGCTAGTGCCTATGTTTAGGACCTAGATTGCCTACCTTAGAATTCTAGTTCTTCGGCTTGAGTGCGGTGTAATGTTAGAGAAGTTATCTAACCCTTTTGTGCTTCAGTTTTATCATCTGAAAGATGTGAAAAATAATAGCATCTACCCTACAGCATTGCTAGGAGGATTAAATGAATTAACAGTAATAGAGTGCCTAGCACAGCAGGTGAAAAGGAATTTATCAGTGTTTGACAAATAAATGAAAGAATAGGAACACTTTTAAGTATTTGAAGGATGGTAATATTGAAGTATAACTAGGATTTTATTAGAAGGACTTAATAGATCCAAGGTTCTTACCCATGGGAAGACTGCGGAGTCCACCAAACACATAAAACTACATGTGAGCTTTATATATATGCATTTTTCTTGGTAGAGAGGGGAGAGAGGTTACTAGGTTTTTTTTTTTTAATTTCTGAAAAATACTATGAACTTCAAAAAGACTAACTAAGACTAAAGCTAAAACCAAATGGATGAAAATTTGAGGGAGGTTCTCTTTGGCTTGTAGAAAGGAGCTTACTTTTAAGCTTTGATAATCAAACTACATTCTGGGGACATGGGAAGTCCTATCTTAAGAATTATTTGATATGATGATAAATGAAGACATCTTAAGCACCAGAGAGTGAATGGACTCATTATCAGAGATCTTAGAGGTTAGAGAAGTCTCACTCTCCCTGCCCTGAGCCCTCTTTTCCAAAAATGGAAAGATCTTCCATGTTTCTGGATAAGCAGAATAAATATTGTCACAATGGCCTTTCTACCAAAAATGATCAATAGGTTCAATGCAATTCCTATCAAAATACCAGTGTCGTTCTTCACAGAGCTAGAAAAAATTTCTAAAATTCATATGGAAGAACTAAAGGCTGAGAATAGCCAAAGCAATTCTGAGTAATAAGAACCATGCTGGAGGAATCACAATACCTGATTTCAAGTTATATTACAGAGCTATAGTAATGAAAACAGCATGATTTTGGCACAAAAACAGATACATAGACCAATGAAACAGAATAAAAGATACAGAGTCAAAGCCAAAACAAAGTTTGATAAAGGAACTGAAAACATACACTGGAGAAAAGACAGTCTTTTCAACAAATAGTGCTGGGAAAACTGGATAACTATATGTAGAAGAATGAAATTAGAACCCAGTATTTCACCACGCACAAGAGTCAATTTGGGGTCAAAGACCTAGAAATTAGATCAGAAACTTTGCAATTACTAGAAGAGGGCATAAGACCAACTCTCCAACTCTCTATAGAGACACTGGTAGAGACTTCCTCAATGAGACCTCTAAGGCTCGGGAAATAAACCTGAGAATTAATAAATGTGATAGTATTAAGTTAAGAAGCTTCTGTGCAGCAAAGATAACAATCAAGAGTCTGAAGAGAGAGTCTACAGAATGGGAGAAAATCCTTGCCAGTTACTCCCCCTGATAGAGGACTAATACTTAGAATATACAAAAAACTTAAACATGTTTTCTATAACCAAAGAATATGTGAGAATATTGGATTGTGGCATTCTGAAGCTGTGATGTAACACTCTCCACCCGTAGCACAATTATTCATTGACAAAGGCATTCATATGACTCCTTTTCTGAACACTTTTCTAGTGACATCCCAATGACTAGAAAATTCGTTAATAAAGAACATAGTCCAAATGTAGTGTAATATTATCCTAACTTTCTAACTATATTTCTTACCTAATACACTCCAAATCTTTTATTAATATCCGATTTAAATGTTATTTTCTCTGTGAAGCTTTTCCTAAGTCCTCTAAAAGGAGTCAACTGCTCTGTGTCATGAAATCCTATGGTGTTTTTATGAAATCTCTACTACAGCACTCACAATAGAGCATTTCTCCTATGTTTAATATAAACACACAAAAGGCTAAAATTATACATTATTCAACATTGTTAGATAATATTGCTTGCTGTTTACCAAATACAATTTCCCCTTACGCTTCCTTACTGAAAGAATGCTTTGTGGACTCTTGCAATTAGAAGTGATAATGTGACCAATTATATGCAAATGAAAGCAATGTGATTGGGTTCTAGCTAAAGAGATAAAGGTTGTATCCATGTTCCTACCCCAGTCCACAAAATCTTCATGCACAATCCTCTACATGCTCTTTTCTCCTTCTGTGATGAGCTTGGCTACATGTTGAGGAGAAGGTGGAATTTGGGTTCCTGAATGACTACTCGATCCCCACTGACCACATTTTTTTTTCTTGTTATATTAAACATCTAGGTTGTTGGGTATTTTTGTCATAGCAGCATAGCCTAGTATATTCTAACTGATACACTTATGTTGTTAAAGTGGAAAGCTGAAGAATCTTGGTCCCTTAATGGAAATCTGGAACTCTTATGGCTATCTCTGAATCTCATGTTATAAACTCACATATATAATAGTTTTTTTCTATTATTTACAGCCAAATAAAATACCTTTATGTTACTATATTGAATGTTCATGGAACAGTTTTGCAAAAAAAAAAAAAAAAAATGACCACAGGAGAAACAAGGTTCTAAAAGGTATATAATACAATATCACTTAATTTTAAAAAGTATAGATTTAATTTAGAAAGGGTAACATTTTAAGTTCATTGTGAAGAAATTAGTCCTGAAAACACACACGCATGCACACACACACACATACACACACCACACCACACCACACTATACATACATACATACATACATACATACAGATAGATATAGATATAGGTATACAATTAGTAAAAAGGAGAAGCCAGGCATGGTGGTGCATGCTTGTAATCCCAGCATTTGGGAGACTGAGACCGGAGGATCTGGGTTCGCGGCCAGCCTCAGCTACCTAGTGAGGCACTCCACAACTTAGTGAGACCCGGTTTCAAAATAAAGAATAAAAAAAAAATAGGGCTGGGGGTATAGCTCGGAGGTAGAATGCCCCTGAGTTTAATTCCCAGTACCACAAAAAATAAAATAAAATAAAAAGGAGAGTACACATTGTGTGGATAAAGAAATGAGAATATATATTTGATGCAAAATAGATTGAGGAAAAGAACTAATCAAAGGAAAAAGAAGGCCGAAATCACCATGTTAAGTTTCAAAAGCTGTACTTAATACCAAAGAGAAGACAAACTGTTTAGGGAGATGGCTTTCTCTCACATATTTCAAATATACTTAAAGAAGGTCAGTTCCAATGTGGCATTACTGAAATACCTGAAGTCCAGAATGGATACCCTAAAACTTTCAATTTTTCTGTATACAAGGTCAGGGATTTTTTATTTTATTTTATTTTTTGAGAGAATATCGAAGACTAAGACCACTGGTAAAGGTCCTTGCAAGACTTTAAGCATCAAAGCACCTGCAGACTTTCTATGAATAAATTCTGTTTTTTGAGGTAATGAAACTCTAAGTCCTTGAACACAAACTGAAGCTTTTTCCCAAAAGGGAAAACATAAAATTCATTAAAGCCTAGAAATCTTCAAAAGTTTAGTTAAGAGATTGAAGAGTTGAAAAATCATAGAAGAGGGCCTATGAGGGCTCAGGGCTTCTTGTTCTCAGATTTGTTAAATCACTTCTAATTTCTTATGGATTTATTATACAATATAAGCAGATAAAATATGCACTGAAGTGTTACAAAGATTATTTCATACTTTTGGCTAACTTAAAAACTTTATCACACATGAAGAGTCTGACTCCTCAATTGGAGGAACCCAACCCTTATAGACAACCTGAATCTGAGTTCAATAAGGGTATAGCTTTTAACCAGTTGTTAGTGATGTAAAATCCCAAAGGTGCTACTAATAATTTATTGTTGATTATCCTGATCTTTAAAAGAAGCGCTATGGCTATTTTGATGTTCCAAGTCTGTTTATTTTATTTATTTTATTTTTTAGCTTTTGTTATTTTTATTTTAATATGATTTTATTGGTGCATTTAATTATCCACCATAATGAGATATACAGTGATAGTAATATACATGCATAACACTTAGAAACACTTAGTGTGTTTCTCTCTGGATAAAATAATTATGTGACGCTCTTCCATGCCTCTCATTAAATTCTTGAGCATCACCCTCCCCATGCCATCTCAGAATATACTCATTTACTATTTCTTTCTTTCCCTGGATATTTTAAAACACGAGCTCTGTAACATCTGTAACAGACATGGCCATAGGGACTGAGGGTAAAGAAGAATAAGATGGTTTCTGCCTTCAAGGGGCTTACAGTTGAGGAGAGGGGAAAAGGGAGCTATATAATACCACTTCTAATAAGGTATATAGGATGATGAGCAGCTGAGGAGGTAACCTCAAAGCTTGGTAACACATAAATATGAGAAGTGGGGGTGAGAGACAGACAGGAATTTTGAGGATTTCCTAATTTTTGTCTAAGGAAACATCAGTTAGATAGTTTTTACAAAGTCCACAAAAGGAGGAGAATGCAGAGTGAGGTTATGAGTCAGCCCTGCAAGACAGCGCCCCAGGCATCAGTCTAGAAAAGACACTCATAACTATGGCACCAGTGAATGACACAGGTTTCTACAGGCAACCACTTAAATTGGTGTTTTCCAGGTAAATTGGTCTCAATCCTGTGAATTTAAATAGCACCTAGAGAAGAAAAATGACATGATTCTTTACAGATGCTATCCTCTCTCTAGTGGAGAATGATGAGATGTTTGTATGACAGATTCAAGATGCGGCTTCATATTCTGTCCCCAAACTGAGAGTAGGCAAATGAGAGTCACCTGAAGCCAGCACCTGTTGTCAACTACTCTTCTGAAGCTTCAGCACAGCAAGGTGCTCTTTTTGGTGATGGAGATTGAACTCAGGGATATTCTACCTCTAAGTTACACCCTCCAACCCTGTATTTCTTTTTTTGGTTTGTTTTTGTTTTTTTGAAACAGGGTCTCATTAAGTTACTGAGGGTCTTGCTAAGTTGCTGAGAGTGGCCTCCAATCTGTGATTCTTTTGTCGGAGTCTCCCAAGTACTGGAATTACAAGTATGTGTCACCATGCCTGGCTTTGTCTGCATTTTTTATTATTATTTATTTTACCAAACAAAATTTAAAGACATTAGTTCTTTCACTGAGGGGTTGTTTGTTTTGGACAAGTTGTTAAAATATTGATGAAATGACAAACTGAAAGAAACAAGGGGAAAATTTTCAAAGATCTTTAAAAAAAATTCAGTTTGCTTTAACAAGTAGAAACAAATGAGTGAATAAATTTCTATGTCTCCTATTTGGTAAAAATTTTCTTGAATTTAAAGTAAAAAACTAAAGTCGACTATTTTATCTCTGCTATGTTAAAAATTTTTTAAGATTCTGTTACTGAAAGTTGGTGGGTTGGAGGCATTGTTCTTTTTCTAGAACTGAGTGCATGCACCAGCAAAATAATTTTTGACTAATTGCTGACCTTACTGTAATCTTGCTAGGTGGCCCATTTCACTTAATTCAGCAATGTGAAACCAAATTATATTTCAGGGAATATATATACAAAAAAGAATGGTAAGTTTATTTGTCCTGAAGATTCTAATTATAACTGATTCTCTCTTTCAAATGTTACACGAAAAGCTAAGGAATTTTTATTTGTAAATCTGGCTGTGGTTTTAGAAGCATTTAGAAGGGCTCATTAAGATGAATTTGCCTACAATCTTGTAAAGATTCTAAATGGATAAAACATGCATTGACATGTGAACAAGGTTTCTTTCCATAGTAACTTTTGTTTACTTTAAAACTATTGCATATGTGAAGGGAGGGTCTGACCTATTGGATCCAGAAATATCCATGTCAAATAACATTTGATTTATTTAGCGTTGTTATCAATTTAAAATGTCACTTCTCAAAAAGTGGTCATAAAATATTTTTCTGACATATTAATGTGAAAAATAAGAGCTCTTAAATATGTTTCAAAAAGACTCTAAATATATTCATAGAAATGAAACTCCATCCTTACTAATAAGTCCCTTATTTATGAGTGATAGATGAATTTATGAGTGATGGCCACTTATTCACGAGTCTTTTATTCTGAAATAAAATACAATTTAAAAAATATCAAAATGTTGATATCATGTTAAAGGATATAAGTCTTTATCAGACTTTATAATTTAATATGTTTATATTAAATAAATTTTTTCTAAAATGTTGATTAAATATTGAGCAAATAAAGGATATTAGTTTGAAGGAGTTTTCCAATATATTTTTTCTTTTTTTTCTCCCTCAGTATTACCTTCCTCATCATTCATTAGACTCAGAGAAGCCAGTTTTCAGAGAAAGATAATGAATAGAGTTTCTGATATGTTGACATAGAGGTACCCAAAGGACATTGAAATGAAGAAAGCATATAATATCACAGTAGGAAAACATGGTGGTTGAGAGCATGGTCTTTGGAACCAGACTGTCTGAGATCAAATCCTGGCTTCTCTGATTATAAGTTGTGTCACCTGGGACCAGTTATAAAACCTGCCAGTGCCTCAGTTTCCCTCATCTACACCTACTTCATGGGTTTGTTGTAGGACTACATGAATTATCATTTGTAAAGTTTACTACCTAAATCACAGAAAGCACTAATGAAGTACATTAAATAGATCAGCGGGATCTCTTGAAATGGGATCTTGGCTGGAGGTGGGAATTTGAAAGCCACCAGCACATGGTGGGAGTGGAAGCTCTGAGATAAAGAAAGATACTGTTGGCTGGGAGTATCATGCCTGTGATGGGTGTGGGCTAAGGATAGAATCTTCAGGAACACTAACATTTAAGTAGTAGCTACAGCCAGCAGGTTCAACAACAAACAGATACCAAGAAAGAAAAGCCATGCACAGGAGGAAACAAATTAAAGGATGTCACAAATTAAAGGATGGAAATGAGGATCATCAACAATGTCACTGCCACACAGAGACACTGAAAAGTGTTCACCCAATTTGGCTGTGTGTGTGTGTGTGTGTGTGTGTGTGTGTGTGTTACCGGGGGTTGAATCCAGAGACAGTCTATACCCCCCCCCCATTTTATTTTCTATTTTGAAACAAGTCTCAGTAAGTTGTGG
>PVLC010045167.1:0-11895 GCA_004027655.1 Graphiurus murinus | reverse complement strand
CTCTCTCTCCCTCTCTCTCTCCCTCTCTCTCTCTCCTCTCTCTCTCTTATGAAGCTTAATTATTTCAGAGGCTGGCTCACAATCCCAAGTCATAAGGTCAAAAGACGGCCTTGGCAGAGGGACCCTGAAAACACAGTGCATTGCACCCTTACTCTGTCCAGGAGGGTCCCCTCTGCCCTTCATGGCAGTCCGGGAGCAGGGGACTGTTTTTAGCATCCCCATTCTTTGGTGGCAAAAGAAGCTCATAAATATGAAGGCATCCACATCCAGGGGCACAGTGCTACCCCGCCAGAAGCCAAGTCTGTGGCCTCGCGCCCGTGCCTCCTGGCTCCACTGTGGAGTCTCCACCTCCTCGTTACTGCTCTGAAGCAATATAGGCCTAGAAGCGGGGTTGTAAACAGATCTATACGTGCCATGCAATGTCACAGAATTATGCACAAAGACACACTCGAAAACCGAGGACAGTTGTCCCTCGATGTCTTCAGAGAACTGATTCCAAGACCCCTGAAGATACAGCAATCCGGGGATATGCTCAGCGCAGGTGTGAACAGGTGTAGCGTTAGTATATACCTTCCCGTGTACTTGAAATCATCTCTAGGTTGCTATAATACCTGAGACTAGGTAAATGTGCAATTGTTTTGTTAAGTATCTTTAGTCACTGGCTGGTTGGATCCTCAGATGCGGAATCCATGGGTATGGAGAGCTGACTGCAAAACGGCACTTGCAGAAACCGGGGGCGCCTGGGAAAGGCCTTCGGTCTGCCTAATTGTATTGTGCCTGTTTTACTTTCTGGCTAGTCAGATGTCACCTTCGCAGTGACAAGTCCACAGGAACACCCCAGATTCTTTTTACAACTTTCTGTGAGTCTGTAAATCATTCAAAGTTAAAAAAAAAATCTGGGGGCACAAATACATGTAGAAATATCTTGTTGAAA
This sequence comes from Graphiurus murinus, assembly GCA_004027655.1. Taxonomy (NCBI): domain Eukaryota; kingdom Metazoa; phylum Chordata; class Mammalia; order Rodentia; family Gliridae; genus Graphiurus; species Graphiurus murinus. The sequence continues at coordinate 10,961 of PVLC010045167.1, read as the reverse complement.
CTTCGGGACCGGAGCCAAAGGAGCAGGGAACGCTGTATAGCTCCTGAGTGTCAGGACAGATGGTTCCCAGCTTGGGCTGGTTCAACTCAGGCTGGGCGTTCAGTAGAAACCACACTTCAGGCTCGAATCTTTTCCCAGGCTGGCGATACGTAGGGAGCTCTCTCTCACTGGGCGGCAGCAGTGGACCCCGTGATCCTGCGGGATCTACTGAGGCCCTGCAGTAGACTGTATTGCAGTAGACCGTATTATATGTGATTTCACATCACATCATGTCTACAAAACACCCCTCTGTGTCCCCTGCTTCTGGTGAGCAGAAGAAGACAATTACTCTTGAGCTGAAACTCAGGATAATCGCCCAGCACAAAGCCTGCAAGTCAGTCATGGTCATTGCATGAGTTAAGACTTGTGCAATGGACAAACTGGACCATCCTAAAAGATAAGAAGTGGTCTAGTAAGGAGTGAAAGTGTCAGCATTGGCTAAATCCACTGTCTCGCTGGGGGGAAAAAAATGGAGTTAGGCTGACTGGTGAAAAGGAAAACTTACTTATCACGTGATTGGAAGACCAGACACAGAAGCACATACCTGTTGAGCTACTGATGATCCAGGCTAAGGCAAAGTCCCATCCAGCGAAAGGGCGTGCTACGTACACATGCAGAGATGTTTACGGCAAGGGTTGGCAGTTCCAGCGCTTCAAAAAGCATCCTAATTTTCCCAGCGTGAAGGGCATCGGCGAGGCAGCAAGCGCCATACTGAAGGTGCTGACGCTTTTAAGGAAGAGCTACCTGGGATCATTGTGGAGGAGGAATAGTTGCCAGAACAAATATTTAATGTCGCTGCACCGAGCTGGTTCTGAAAGCATACGCCTGCGCATACACACATTCGTCAGGGACCCCGGGCAAAGCCAGCTCTGAAGGCACTCGGGGACAGAGTGAGGCGGCTTTGGGCTGGAAATGTCGCAGAGTCCTAATTGAGGCTTTTCCTAATCTACTTGCTCGGAGAACCTTGGGACCTTCAAGCACGTGAATGGGCACACCGTTCTCGCTTATTATTACCAAAATAAGAAAACCCGATGACATTATCACTGCTTGAAGACTGGGTTTTGTTTGTTTGTTTTGTTTTTTGTTTTTTGTTTTTTGTTTTTTTGTACTGGGGATTGAACTCAGGGGCATTCTACCTCCGAGCTGCACCCCCAGCCCCATTTTTTATTCTTTATTTTGAAACTGGGTCTCACTAAGTTTCGGAGGGCCTCACTAGGTAGCTGAGGCTGGCTGTGAACCCAGATCCTTCAGTCTCAGCCTCCCAAATGCTGGGATTACAAGCGTGTGCCACCACGCCCGGCTGAAGACTGGTTTTTGAATGATTTTATTCCATGGGCAACACAATACCATTGGCACAACGACATCCTGCCCAAGGCTCCTCTGATTTCAGATAATGCCCCAGGGTGTCCGCTACATATCAGCGACACGTGTCCTGCAGTAAAGGTTGTACATTTGCAGAGGAACACATCCACTTTTTTTTCGCCAATGGACCAAGGCTCCATATTAGCATTTACAGCAAACTATGCATGCCAAATGTTTGCCCAGGTTTTTGAAAATACAGAATCTGGTCAAAGGCTCTAAGAGTTTCAGAAAGGCCTTAACACTGAAAATGTGATGGGGCACCTGCCAGCAGCCAGGAATTAGTCACAGCTCTGTACGAACGGCATTTGGAAGACAGTCTTGAAGGTGTGTGTGAACTTGTTCAAAGAACTTCACAAAGATTCTGCTGCTGGTGAAATATCGTCGTATTTCATAGGACAGCAGCAACCCTCATCCCAAATATAAGATTTGCAAAATGTCACAGCCGTCTCCCGACTTAGTAGACTCTTTCACAGCTTCCCAATGCTGTAGATGAACCTCTGATTTCCTGCCTCACCTGTGCAGTTGCCCTGACTGGCTATTACACACCTCTTCTAGCCCACCCCAAATCTCACCCCCTATTCGTTGCTGGGGACTGCTGAAGTGTCTCATGCCAGCCTGCCGGCCGTGTGCTCGTGGTCTGCCGCTTACCCCCTTCCCGTCTACGGATGCCCTCTGACCTCGGACACTCCCAGGTGACTCCGAGGGGCCCCTGGGTCGGGCGCGGAGTCACTAGGGGCTGAGTGCATGAACTGCCTCTGGAAGTTGGCAATCCCTACCCTAACTCCCCGGACCCGCTGGTGGGAGCCTGCTCCTCGTTCCAGATGGAAGACGGGCAAATGCCCACCCCAGGCCATGCTTGGTTGCCTGTCCAATGGAGGCCTCCTGAAAACTGCTCCCGGGCTCTCCACTCAGAGGTTTAGAGATGAGTGCAAGCTTTTGAAATACAAATAGTCAGCCAGGCATTGTGGTGCACGCTTGTAATCCCAGCATTTGGGAGGCTGAGACAGGAGGATCTGGGTTCGAGGCCAGCCTCAGCTACCTAGTGAGGCACTCCGCAACTTAATGAGACCCTGTTTTAAAATAAAGAATAAAAAATAGGGCTGGGGATATAGCTTGGAGGCAGAATGCCCCTGAGTTCAATCCCCAGTATGGAAAAAAAAAAAAAAAAAAGAAATACAAACAGTCACAGTAAGAGCTAAGTTGACTGAGCCCTTCCCACGTGCGGGGCCCTGTAGGTAAACTTGTCTAATCCAGACAGCTAGGAAGGGTGCTGGAACAATGAGACCCAACAGTAACCCTGCGTGTTGCAGAAGTAGAAATGCATTTCTGCCTCTCGTAATCCGGGGAGGCTGGCCGGTCAGCAGGCAGCACCGAGCACCGAGCACCGAGCACTGCTCCAGGCACAGAGCCGGGGGCAGCTCTTCCCATCCTGCTTCTCTGTCACCCCGCAGGGCTAGCTCCTTCGTGCAAGGTGGAGCTGGGTCATTGCCACACCGACCGCAGCTGTGGGAAGCAGAAGGGCTGCTGAGGAGGCACCCCACTCCTTGATGGGAACTTCCTTACGGGGCCCTCCTATCCCTGGGGGACCGGGGAGCCTGCAGCGTGGGCTGATGTGATTCTCAAACCCAGGAAGAGGGGCAAATGTGTCCATCAGGGCAGCTGTCCTCCACCACGCCCCCAACAGGCAAGACAGGTGCGCTCTGCGGGAAACACTTGCTCTAGGCAACAGCTATCTGAGCTGATAAATCGGCTTCAGCCAGGGAGGCAGAGCTGGACTCCTTTCAGGTAAAATATGTGCTTTGTAAGCCAGAAGTGTGGCTCTGGCTGGGGTGGGGGCTGGGGAAGGCCTGGCCCTGCGGCATCTGAGTGCAGGCTTTGGAATGGGCAGGCTTGGATTTGAGGCCAGATCTTTGACTTGGGAAAACCACTGAGCTGCTGGGCTCTGGAGGAAAGGAAGGAATGCGGGGACTTGACAAAGGGGATGTGATCTTGTAAGCTGCCGGGGGCAGTCACATGTTGGGGTCAGTTTTAGCCTGGTTGTACCTACACATCTGCCACTAAAACTGCCCTTTGGAGAGGTAATAGATGGCTTTGACCAAGGTCAGGGCTTAGGATGAACAAGTTTCCAAAGGCAGCTGCAAGGAGCTTGGTGCCTCTGTGTGTGTGTGTGTGTGTGTGTGTGTGTGTGTGTGTGTGTGTGTGTGTGTGCACATGCTGCTTCAGTCCCCTGAGCAGCCAGTCATTGATCCACATAAAAAGCTTGATTTTTTTATTGAGTTAACAAGTCCTTACTAAACAATTTCCGCAGGTCTTCAGCAGACTGGATGCTATGCAGGAACCATAAGAATTTTTACAACCGTGCATTCTTCACATATTGGAATGATATAAAAGACACCTGAAGAGTAGGGGAAGGGGGCAAAGAGCAGAAGGAGGAGCCACAGGCAAGCGGGGAAGCCGAAGGAGAAGGAGGGCCGCTGTTCACCTGGTTTCCGGGACCCAGCAAGTTTCTTCACCAGTGAGTATAAACCTACATACTGCACAAATTACTAAAATACAGCAGCCTACCTTTGATGAGTGCTTACTAAGTACCGGGTGCTGTGCTAAGTGCTTCATATATACTATCTCACTTAACCCTGACCACCCTGAAGACTGGCACTACTATTGTGGTACCATGTTTAGCCCATTTTGCAAACGAAGAAATGAAAGCAGACAGAGGTTAAGCAACTCGGGGTCACAGAGCTGGTAAAGGGAAGACTTAATTTTGAAGCCCAGGCATGATTCCTGACACTGCACCTTGGCCACCGTGCCTAACTAACACTTGCTGGCCTCGGGCTTTGGTCTCTTGTTTGCAAAATGGAGCCACTACATCCTGCTCTGCTTCCCTTATAGGGTTGCTGTGAGGATCTATCAAGAAATGATGGCCAAAGCCGGGAGTGGTAGCACATGCCTGTAATTCTAGTAGTTGGGAGACTGAGACAGGAGGATTGCAGGTTCAAAGCAGCCTCGGCAAGTAGCGAGACTCTCGGCAACCTAGAGAGACCCTATTTCAAAACAAAAAATAAAATAGGGCTGGGGGTGTAGCTCAGAAGTAGAATGCTCCTGGGTTCGACACACACACACACACACACACACACACACACACACACACACACGGCAGAAGAAATGATTACCAAGAGGTACTGTGAACTTATAAGCTTCATGCAAAAGAATTAAATGACAAGTTGCGCTAAGATGATCCTACTCTCGGCAGCTGTATAACCAGACAGTTGAGAGTGACCAAGATTAAGGTAAGTCTTCCCTCGCTATCGTTAATAACAACAGATCGTGTTCTCGAAAATCGCTGCACAAATGGATTTTAAGTGTTCTCACCGTAAGCATGTGACGTAATGCACATGTTAATTAGCTCTACTGAGCCATTCCACCGGGTATACATATTTCAAAACATCAGATTGAAAAAAAAAAAAGAAATGAATAAATAAAGTAATCCTCCTCCACTTGCAAACAGCTTGAGAGGAAGGATGTTGTTGACTTGCCTGGCAGGGTACAGTCCAAGCCTTGCCTGAGAGCATACAGCTGCGGTGCCCCAGCTACCTCATCAGAACATTGAGGAAGCAGTAATGCAAGGACTCTCAAAAAGCCCTCTGGCGAGTCAGGGAGAAAGCTGAAACCCCGGCCCGCAGCCTGCACCATCTGCCAGGCACCAGAAACGGTCATCACGGAAGTGAATCCTCCAGTCCCAGTCACACCGCAGACAGCAACAGCCTCTGGAGGGCTCCTGCACCAGACCAGCTCTGAAGCTTGACCCACAGAGACCCTCGGAGATCACCAGTGACCATCGTTGTCTTAAACCACTGACTTTGAGGACAATTTGTTACACAGCAATTTGTTACTAATACAGAGCCTATGATATCACATGGCTAAAGTATAATTTTTCCTGTGCGTGTGTGTGTGTGTGTGTGTGTGTGTGTGTGTGTGTGTGTGTGTATGTGTGGTACCGGGGATTGAACCCAGAGGCATTCTATCTCCGAAATACCCATCCAGCTCTATTTTTTATTCTTTGTTTTTGAAACAGGGTCTCACTAAGTTGCAGAGGGCCTTACTACTTAGCTGAGGCTGGGCACGAACTTGTGATCTTCCTGTCTCAGCCTCCCAAGTACTGGGATTACAAGCATGCGCCACCACGCCCACCAGCTAAAATATAATTTTTTTTTTTTTTTTTTTTTTTTTTTGCGGTACTGGGGATTGAACTCAGGGGCATTCTACCTCCAAGCTATACCCCCAGCCCTATTTTTCATTCTTTATTTTGAAACCGAGTCTCACTAAGTTGTGGAGTACCTCACTAGGTAGTTATGCAGGTTTTTCTCCTCTTAGAAATTCAAAGAATGAGCCAGGCGTGGTGGCACATGCTTATAATCCCAGCATTCGGGAGGCTGAGACTGGAGGATCCAGGTTCGAGGCCAGCCTCGGCTACCTAGTGAGGCCCTCCACAACTTAGCGAGACCCTGTTTCAAAATAAAGAATAAAAAATAGGGCTGGGAGTATAGCTCAGAGGTAGAATTCCCCTGAGTTCCATCCCCAGTAACACACACACACACAAAAAAAAAAAAAAAAAAAAAAAAAAAAAAAAAAAAAAAAAAAAAAAAAAAAAAAAAAAAAAAAGAAAAGAAAAGAAAAAGAAATGCAAAGAATGAAGCCCATAGACAATAGAAGGCTGAGCACAGGGGTATGGAAGTTTGTTTTAAGCCAAGGGAAGATAGAAAATAGAAGGACAGGAAGCTGCCCACTCACTGGAGGGGAGTGGTCCCGAAAGAGAGTGACCACTGATGCTCTGGGGAGGTGAGATTTATTCTAATGCGTGGCTTCCCAGCTTGTTCCCTGTGACTGGACTGGTTTCTGTCCTGGGGACCCAGTGTCTGCAGTCCAGTGTAAATCCTCACTTTGAGGTTCTAGCTTGCAGGTTGGTGGGCTCCTCTAGCCTCCTGAAGCCTCTTGTCTGCCTCCCCGATCCGTCCAGCTTCCATCACTCCTGGGATTTGTTGACCCTGGTCGTCCCGAATTCGGTGGCCTCGGAAGGGAGCTGAAGTTGGGTTTTAATTTTCTCCATTCTTGCCTGGTCCTTCTTACCCTTGTATCTTATTAACTTTCCCTGTTTCTGTTCCTTTCACAGATGGTTTCTTTTAACTTTCTGTTCCTTGTGTTCCTAGCCCCTCAAAAGGATCTTTCCCTTGGTATTCTCTCCCCCTGAAACCATGTCTTCTGGGGAAAGGTGATTCCTGAAAGGAAGGAGGTCAGGGGGCATCGGAGAGGGGCACGGGATGCTCCACAGCCCAGGGCCATCGCAGGGTTTTACAAAGAGTAAGGCCTTTAACATTGGACCAGACCAAGCGCAGACTGTGGGCCCCGTGCTGTCCGTTCATGCCCTCACCGGTCCTCACAACAGTCTTTTAAGGTGGGTGGCACTGTCTCCACCATCTGGAGGAGGATCTGCAGGGAATCTGCAGGGAAAGTGATGTGGCTCATTCTTCCTTTTCTGATTGTATTTCCTAGTTTGAAAACCAATTCTATTCCCACCTGAAGGTTGATAACTAATATTAAGCATGTCCTTGGGCTAATATTTTTATGGCATGATAACACCAAGCAGCTAGAATCGCTGTTAGCTTTTCGTAGGCCAGAAGTCATAACACCTGTATCAAGAAGAATCTTGCATAAGATGGATTAAAACCAGCATGAGAAAGATTACCAGAAGATTAAGAAAATCAAGCCCACTGTGACTCTAAGCACACAGTAAGCAGTAGGTAAGTGCCAAAGAGATGAAGAAACATACCTATGGAAGGCTTTTAAAAGGATGGACATGGTAACAGATCTCATTAAAAAAAAAAAAAAATCCATTCCAGCCTTTTGCATTTCACCAACCATGGTATTTTTTTTTTTAATTTTTTAATTTGGGGAAGGGGGAAATCAAGATAAAATTACTGTATTTTTATTTCACCTATTGGAGACATTTAATACTATCATCTCTTCCTATCCTTTTATGATACCATAGATCCTTTAATACCAGCAATGTAGGAAGGGTGTGACACAGGATAAAGGTCAGTCTGTCCAGAGAGGGCGTCACTGGCACATTGGACAGGGTCTTTTTGTGTACGATATAGTCCCTGTTCAGCTCGTTTAAGCGCAGATGATAAACTGTGGTGCTGTGGTAGTTCACAAATCTTTGGAAGGACTAAAGGGATACACTTGAAGTGAAACTCCTCAAAATGAGTACCACCCCATGCCCTATTCAACACCCCACACCCACACACGCACTCACACAGGCACACACATGCATTACTTAGTTCCAAACTAAAGTCCTTCCTTAGTTGAGCTGGTTGGCAGGACATAAACATGTCCAGATTGCCATCTGCTAGGGCATCTGGGGAATGCAGTGTGAGCTTTCAGCCTCTGTAAACAAGAAGGCACGTGGCACTGGAGGAGATACGGAGTGGGCCAGCTCAGCCCCGTGGTGGGCTCTGCTGAGTACCTATTGTCTTGGTGTGGTTGGGCTGCCATAACAAAATACCATAAAGGGCGTAACTTACAAACCACAGAAGTATATTCCTCACAGTTCTGAAAGTCAAGAAACCCAAGACCAAGGTGCTGATATGTGATACTCAGTGAGGGTCTGTTTCCTGGTTCATGGGGTATGCCTTGTCACTGTGTCCTCAATGTGGAAAGGGTGCGGCAATCCTCCAAGACCTCTTTTATAACGGTACTGAGCCCATCCACAGGAGCTCTGCCCCCTGACCTAGTCACCCCCAAAGGCCTCCACCTACTAATACCATTGCCTTCGAATGAGAATTCCAACACACGAATCTTGGGGAGATGCAAACATTCAGACTATCGTACTTACAAAACATGTCAAGGTCTGATCTGGATGAGAGGATCACACTTAGGTATGCTGGCATAAGAGCCCTCCTAAAGAAGGCACGCCCTCCCTTTTGAGTCACCTGCAAAGAGTATAGAAGGAACACCCCTTCCCTCTGCCTCCCACGGAACAGGAATGCTCTTCTGCATGGAATTTTATCATCAGCCGTTTCTGCAGGCAGGGCTTAGCATAAAGTAGGCATTCAACAGATGTTGGATGGATGGATGGATATAATATAAAGTTATACCCAGCTGAATCCATAGTATAGACCTGTGCTATCCATTAACAGCACCCACTGGCTGTGCAGAGCTACTGAGCCCTTGAAACATGACTAGTGCAATTATGGAACTGAATTTTTATTTTATTTCAATGAGCTTAAATTTTAAGGCTGATTCTATTTGGGGGGGGAAATCTAGCTGGTTTTAACTTGTATATATATAAATATACTTTTCGGCTGCAAATTTTATGAGAACTAAATACAGATTACATATTTCCCATGAAAAGTTAGCAGGTGTGTTAGTTGGATTTCTACTACTATGACAAACCGCCTGAGATAAACAGCTCGTAAGGAGAAAAAAGGTTTGTTTGTTTTGGCTTATGGTCTCAGAGACTGGTCCCTGAGCCCTGCTACTTTGGGCTGGTGGCCACACAGAACATCAGTGTAGGAGTGTGTGGTGGAAAAGCCTGCTCACTTCATGATGGCTGGAAAGCAAAAGAGAGAAGAGGAGACCTGGGTCCCACTATCCCTTTCATTGACAAGCCCCCAACGACCTAACTTCCTCCAAGTAGGCCCCGCCTCTTAAAGGTTCCACTACTCAGTAACACCGCAAGCTAAAGACCCAGCAACATCTACACTGACACGTGCTGTAATTATAAAGCATGTGCCAGATACTTATTATGAAAGAAGAATCTAAAAATGCTGTTAATTTTCTAATGATGATAGGCTAAATAAAATATAGTATGTAAGCTGATGTCACCTGTTGCCTTTTTACATTTTTTTTTAATGTGAGTATTGGAAAATGTAAAGTTGGATATATGACTTTTTACTGTACTCCTGTTGGGCAGCACAGAACATCGTGCTCTAGCGCGAACGCCAGGTCTGCAGTTAGAAGGGAGCTGAGGACACAGCCGGCCTGTAAGCATGGGCGGCGCTAACTCTACAGACACGGGCCCCGCCCGGCTCAGCCCAGCAGGAGGAAGTTTGGACACGGACCTCTAGGCCAGGCATAAGAGCAGAAGTCGTGAATTTGTTTTTAGGGACAGGGTAGTCAACCCATCGAGGAAAGGGCTGGGGGTGAGGCCACAGTCACAGGCAGCACACAAGGAGAGATGCTCTCGGGTGACCAGTGTATGCCACCTCTGCCCAGTCTGGGGAATCAGGGGAACCCTTGAAGAGCCTCCAATCTGGCCACTCAATTCCAAGGGTAAAGGGCCTGAAGCCCGGAGAGATGGGGGCTGTTCTAGTTGCCCCACACCAGGGCTAAGCGCCAAGTCTCCTGCCGCTCACAGGAACACACCCTCCCAGGCATCAGGGGCCGCTAAACACCTGCGACTGGGTTTGAGCTGAGAAAAGAAGGGCCCCAGCTGGTCTCTACCCCAGGATCCCCAAGCCTCCCTTGGCTGCTCCTGGGAACCCAGGGGTAGGTCCAGACGGCATTCCACCCCATCCCAGGAAATCCTGGGGCTTCTCTTCACAACTCCCAGAGACCTGGAACCCTTACCATGGTTTGTTCCAGGGTAGGAAGGAACAGGAAGATGCCTTGATTGGACTGGACCACGATGGCAGGGACCAGCTCTGAAGGCTGACTAAGGAAGGGAAGCCGACCACGCTGAACAATATTCACACGGAAAACGCAGCTCCAAAGGTATGAGTTAACCACATGGCTCTATTCATACCCACAGCCAAATCAACCTGTCTGAGCAAAATGCAGTTGGTAACAAAGAAAGGCAATTTTCATATTTTACTATACAATGTTATTCACCATAAAAAAGCACTGACATTTTTAATTAAATACAGAAGCAAATTGTTAGTGTTACCAGAGAGACTGCCTGCCCTGGAACAAATTGACAACACCTGTCTGCAAACAAAGGCATGGTGAGGACTGAGGCGAATCCTCTGTCTCTTCTTCAAGACCCAGCCCATTCACCTGTCCTGTACCCAGCGTCTCACACACAGTAGGTACTGAATAAATATCTGTTGCTGGGAGTAGGGTGCTCTTCAATTTCTGTTCTTTATTTCCTGAGCCTTATCTGGATCTTGATCCACGAGGAAAATCTCCCCCGTTCATTCATTCCTATAGGAGCCTGGGTCTCTCTCTTCCAATAGTCTTTGATACAGGACATTGGTTTGGAGAAAGTCGCCTGAGGGGAATGAATGAGGATTTCAGATAGAGAAAGGAACAAGCAAAGGCGGGGCGCTGGACTAGGTAGAGACAAAAGATGTAAAAGCAGCGGAGGGGGGGGGGTGGCTTGTAATCCCGGCATTTGGGAGGCTGAGACTGGAGGATCTGGGTTCGCGGCCAGCCTCAGCTACCTAGTGAGGCACTCCGAAGCCTGTTTCAAAGTAAAGAATAAAAAATAGGGCTGGGGGTATAGCTCGGAGGTAGAATGCCCGAGTTCAATCCCCAGTGCTGCAAAAAAAAAAAAAAAAAAAAAA
>PVLC010045166.1:0-11894 GCA_004027655.1 Graphiurus murinus | reverse complement strand
TTCTTCTTTTTCTTCAATAACCAGCATTCATTCTGATTAGTCCATGCACACAGCTGAACCTGGCACCATTTTCTTTAAAGAGCACAGGAAAAGAATAAGAAGAGGCTCTTCAAGTGTTTCTTTGTGTACACAGGATAATTTTTTTTAGAGCAAGAGGGTGCAGTTTAAGATACTTGAAAACAGGTTCTGTTTATCCTCTGAACATATATTCTGTCTATCCTCTCAGCTGCATCTTTGGTGAAAGAATTATGAAATTAAAATCAAGTGGATATAGTAGTGATTGTTAATCCTGAAAATTCCTCCTCACAGACACCAAAATCTTAGAAAGTTTTTAGGTTCCCATAAATTAGTCCACTGTGAATAATGTGACTATACAAATAAAATAAAATTTTTGTAATTATCTTAAAACTTTGCAAGCCCATAAAGGGGATATCTATGTAAGTCCTCCTAGCACAGAGCTCAGAAACCAAGACAGGTTTCTTTCTGGAAAGCATCGGGCAGAGGGCAGCTTTGGAAGATGAACAGCCACAGAAAGGAGTTAAGATGCCGCCTGCCTGCATACATGATGTACAAAGGCCACAATGAGGCATGCCATCAATTCTAAACTTCAGGAAATCAGAGGCCATGTTAGTTCTATCTACTAAAATGCACAAGGAACCTAGTCAGTGTACCTGGCACCGAAGGAACTCAATAGATGTAGGTTTGATGAATGTTAATAAAGTCCTGAAGAGAAAACCAAGATAAAGACCCGAAACCATGTGATCCATCAGAGCATCAAAAGAGATCATCCACCAGGAATGAAAATTACAACAGATTGCTGCTTACTAAAAGCAGTAAGCAAAGAGCTCAGGAGTCAACAAGCAATGGGAACCGTAACCATGTCCATGTGTAGAACACCAGATATCCTCCAAGAAGGAGTAAGACATTGCACCTTTTTTTTTTTTCTGTTTTTTGTTTTTGTTTTTTGGGGTTTTTTTGCTGTACTGGGGATTGAACTCAGGGGCATTCTACCTCCGAGCTACAGCCCCAGGCCTGTTTTTTATTCTTTATTTTTGAAACAGAGTCTCCCTAAGTTGCTGAGGGCCTCACTAGGTAGCTGAGGCTGCCTGAGAACCCAGATCCTCTGGTCTCAGCCTCCCAAATGCTGGGATTACAAGCGTGCGCCACCATGCCCAGCTCATTGCACCCTTTTCTAAAAGCAGAGTGCTGCCCAAAATGGGAGGATGAGATACAGAACTCTAACCCTAACCTTAATACCAGTACTTGTGAGGCTGAGACAGAAAAATCGCAGGTTCGCTGCCAGCCTCAGCTACTTAGTGAGGCCCTCTGTAACTTAGTGAGACCCTGTTTCAAAGTAAAGAATTAAAAATAGGGCTAGGGGTGGAGCTTAGAGGTAGAATGCCCCTGGGTTCTATCCCCAGTACCGCAAAAAACAAAAATAAAAACAAAAACAAAAAACAACTGTCAATAGATAGACAGATACAGATGCAACTCATACAGACATAGCGTTTCAGAGCTAAAGCAAAATAGTGCACTCTGCAATATTTAGCAGAAGCTATTAAAAGTCTGTCTTCTTTAAAATATATATTGGGAAGTTACTGACTCAAAAATCTCATGGGCTTAGCATATCAAGAAGTGATTTTGCCCCCACAGCATCTAGTGCCGGTATACCTTGTCAAGAGAACCCTCCTGCATGACTCTCCTGCAAGGCTGCCTCAGTCACTCCAGGATTCTGGGTCAGCAGTGAGAAAAAAAAAAGAGTATGGAGAAGGGCACAGGGGATTTTCAGGGGCCATGGCTTCTTCCCACATTCTACTGGCCAGAGCAAGCCACGTGGTCCTGTCTCTTCTTAAGAGGGCTGGCAGATCCAGAGAACTTAAGAGGTCTCTGCTGCCAGGACGCCCAGCTATCTACCACTTAAGCCCCCTTCCAGCAGGCCCGAGCCCAGCCTAGCCTCCGTGGCTAACAGAAGGAAACTCTTGGGTGTTTCCTACTGGATAAATAAGATGACCATTTTTTGAAGCTATTAAATGGAAATAAAAGACTAATGCCAAGCACCCAGGTCTATGTAGTAAGAAAGTAGAATACAGATTGAAAACATGCTACAGTTAAACATTTAAAACATGATTTTGCATATTTGACAGAAACCTGAATGAGACGTGAGTATCCTCCCTGGGGCCACATCCCAGAACAGGCAGCTGACCTGCTCAGTGCTGGGAAGGAACCAGGAACCAAACATGGGACGTCCTAAGCTCTCAAAGGGTTTCTCTCAGAAAGAATAATTTGTTTCGTGCATTGACTGTATTTTTAAGCTTCAAAATTCTCTTCTTTCTTTTCTAAGCAGAATGTTACTTCCCCAATGATCTGGGTCAATACATGAACAGATGGTAGCTGGCGATTCCAAAATGTAGCTTGAAAAAGATCGGGAGAAAGACTCAAAAGGTCCTAGACTGAAAAAAAAACAAAACTTAAATTTACAAAGAAATCACTTTCAAAATATAGGTCAACCAAATAACTGTTGGTTTCTTGTTTTAAGGAAAAGCTATCCAAGTTTGGGTTGACATCTTGCTCATTTTTTTAAACTTTCATTACTTTTAGTGTGCAATTAATCCATGCTTATTGCAAAAACACAAAAATGCAAAGGAAAAGAACTTAATCCCCCTGAGATAATAGGGTAGCAGAATAAGCTTGCTCTGACTTATGTCAACCCGACTGGGAGGAATATTACTTCCTTATAACCTTTTTCAGGCCTGTATTTTTTTTTAATTTTCTATAGAATCCCAACACACATTTATGTATTATACAATGCAATCACACTCTCTGATCTGTAATTTATCCTGTTAGTACATAAAATGTTCATTAATATTGCAGCCGCTCATGGGCTTAAAACTACCATTTGCTATGAAGTCTTCAATTATCAAGATAACAGTTGAGCAACTTTTGTGGTTATTTAAAAAAAAAACACTTTGATGAGCATCTTTGTATATCCATATTTTGACAGTGATTAATTTCCTTATGATAAATCCTTAGAAGCAGATCAAAACAGTGAGCATGTTTAATGCTTTTGATGAATTCTGCAGGAAAGTGACCACAATTGGTTCTCACACAAGCAGTAAAAGACAATGCTTTCCTGTTGTTGCTTACTTAGCCTACCATTCCCAGCTCTGTTCTAAACACATACAAAGTTCAAGAGACAACACGGATATTTGGGGTTGATGCTCAACTTTTTCTTCATAATATTTTTAATTTTTTTCCCTCACTACATTTGTCTCCTCTTTTTGTCCCTATTTGTTCTCTGAATGCCCAGTGTCTCCTTCAAAAAGAATCCACAGAGTAGGGCTCATGACTGCAATCTTCCTGGCTCCATCTCTGCCTGAGAAGCACAGAGAGAACATATGGCACTGCAGAGGGCCCAGCGCTCAGGAATTCCTAGGAAAAAGCACCAGGTTCCTGGCACCCGAGAGTCTCAGAACTGGACAACACACAGACAACTGCAGCGCCAGCAGCCACCAGCTCCCCGAGGGTCCTTTCATTTGGAATAATTGGCTATTTTAATTTTCAGTGAGTGATTACCCATTCAGAATTTACTGTTGGTTTGGAAATTACTCATTAAAGTTTCAGAAGATAAAGTACTGGGAGCTGAAGGAGAGATGTGGCCCTTCACTTTGGCGGCAGAGAGTTTCTCCTGGTCAGGATGCTCTTACACCAGGATATGTGGGCTTGTGGGTAACGGAGGGGGTGGGCAGAGGATGACCCTCCAGGGCTGTGCTTGCCAGGAGATACCACAGAGACCTTCATAGGACCAGAGGGAATCTACAGCTTCTACCTTGGTCTCTAGAAGACAGATACCTTGGGTAGATGAAGAAGCTTTGTGGTACAGGATTTGGGGTGTCTTGAGGGTGCTGCTCAGCTCGGAATGGGATACATAACACAGGTTATCTATCAATAGACAGGAACCCATTAGAAATGGAATCCCTGAGCTGCTTCAACAAAGGGGGGAAAGATTCCATCCAAAGATGGCAGGAAGCATGTTTGTCCTTTCAGAACTGAACCTGCCCACCTGCCTCTACCCCCCTCATCAGGTAGTGAGCTGAGCTAAGCAGAGCCAAGGGAAGAGAGGAGGCCCTCCTAGCAGGAGGTCATTGATCAGCATGAGGTCTTATTTGGGGTGAGATTTATCAACTGGAATTACAATTCAAGGAGTTTATGGTTTATCATTAAAAGAACATCATAAGGCAACATTCTAACACATGTTGACCAAAGAGCACAGAACATGCAGACGCTCATCAGCAGAATTCAGCTGGAGGAACAAGAGAAATCTAGAAGAGGTATTCAGAGAGAATGATCCTAGGCACGCTTGGTTATGAAATTAATGTCAGAATCCCACTAGGTAGGTTGAACTTGTAGTTGTGGGTGAATGTGTTTAGTAAAATGTATAGAAATATTTACGCGTTCTAGCTTGTGTGTCTGGCCCCTCTCAACTAGTTCTATTGCTGTTTGGGGGACATGGTGCAGGAGGCTGGGTGTGTAGCTCAGTGGTAGATCACTTGCCTTGCATGCACAAAGCCTTGACACTGCAAAAATAATAACAACAATAATAATAATTTTAAGGGTGCTATGTTAAAGAATCCCTTGGAGATCATTAAAAGTAGATATTTGATCATCTAGAAACTGAACTTTGAACATTGCAGTCAAAAAAAGAAAAGGCAGATAGATTAAATAAGCAGACCTCATGCAAAGTATGTGCTGCAGAAGGCACGTTTAGGTGTGGTGCTACGCCTTCACCTGCTGCCGTGCGTTCTCTGCACGGTCTCCAGTCCACTTGCTCACTCTGCCATCCTCGTGGGCTTTTGCATCCTGAAATGTTTCACTCCGCCAGATATCATGAGAGTGAAGGTCCCAAGTTCTTCCTTCTGGCTGCTCCAAGCCAAACAGGAGGGACCCATCTAATGATGTGATGGCTTGTCTGGAAATCAGAGTGGAAACATGAGGTACTTCTACCCATGTATCAACGTGGATCCTGTTCTCTCTAAAGTCTGATATGGGAAGCTGAAGGCAAAGTGGAGAGAGGGCTAAAACAGTGAACAGGGATGTGGGCTTGAAGGAAGACTGTCCAAATCACTCATCATCCTCTCCAGCTCTGTTTCTAACACCTATGCCTCGTGACTTTCACTTGAAGATGTGGCTGCCCAGCTCAGGGAAAGGCTCACGCTGTTCCTGCACCTCAGCCCACAATGCAGTAGGTCAGTGTTTGGGTCCTACACTTAGGCTTCAGTGGTAACTTCACCAGCATTAGGGTGAGCCTCTTAGGGAACCTGGGCAACCATAGTTCTCCTTGGTCTTTCTGATGGACACAGCAAAAGTCATAGTGGCTTGTCTATCCTAGAGGTATAGATTATATGACTATAGACATTCCACTTTGGAATTGAATAAGCAACTAAGTCCCTGGTCCCAGCTGAAAACATGAACAAGTTAGTTTAATATTTACCTCCAACTCTGCTTTCTTGTGCACGGTGCTTTCTATCTCCAGGGGAGATGGTGGCTCTTTCCTTGGACTTAAGAGCAGAGGCAGCTACAGAATTTTGCAGGAAGTGACCTTGGGAACACCTAGAGGTTGAGATCTGGGCTGTGTGTGCCACAGAACCAGCCACATTCTCCATGGGGGGCTCCAGACCATGCTGGACTTGTGTAACGTGAGGCTGCTGTGCTGTATTAGAAGTAGAAACACACAGTCCTGTGACATTGCTTCTCCTTCCCAGGCCCAGGAAGGCATTAATAATTAAGATCAAAATTCTCTCCTAGGTAAACACGATCCAGCTTCAGGATCCTGCAGAAAACAGCCCTCGACAATCCTTAATGTGGACCTCAGTGCCTCAGGAGATGTGACATCCTTGCTGCCTCTGACACCTGAGGGTCCCCCCCCACCGCACAGTTCTGTGCATCTGGAAGCAGGGCCAAGTGCTAATCCACTTATCTACTATTAATAAGTGCTTAGCTAATATGTATTCAATGTTGGCTCTATTTAAGTTTGCATATTAACTTTGTCTCCAGTTCCTATAATATCCCCATCATATAGGAAGTATTATATATTCTTTATTGCAGCTTGGAAGTTGAGGCTTGGAAAAGTCAGATGACCAACTTAAGTTTACACAGCTACCCAGGTCCAAATTGAGTAGCCAAACTCAGGCTTTGGGAGTTTAGAATCTGGACTTCCCTCTCAACCTCTCCTCCATTTCCCAGGAAAAACATACCTTTGCCCTTTGAGGAATCCCAGCATCTGGCATGTTTTAGTTAACTACTAGTCTGATTTCCCTTCCCTTGATAAAATGGTCCCTCTGTCTTTGCCTGTTGCCATGGCAGAGCCTTAAAAGCAGGCATGTGTGTTGAGAGTGAGCCACTCTACCCAGTAGCAATTGTAGATCCAAGCCTGCCCCTCAGTACTGGCCTTGTTGGGAATTAGAGATTCTGCTCAGGGAGGTAAATAGACCACACTGTGCCCAGCTGGTCTCCAGCTTCAGTTTTCCTTAATTTCTTCTGTTTTCTCTGTTTCTGAAGTGTGCTAATATACTTGAATTCTATGGCCATGGGCTTAGCCGCATGTCAGCATTCAAAGAGCTGTTTACTGACGTGGGAGGGATTTTCCCCTGTGCATGAAGGTCCACAGGCTCTGACTACCTGTTTATAGTTGATGATGTTTGAACTTGAAAGGAATGGCCACATCTGCAAAGAGCAAGGCACACTGTAGAGTGAAGCGCAGACTGAATAACGGCCACAGCGCTTTCCTGTGATCTTGGAGCAGCCATCCTAAATGCCCCGGCAGGTCACAGGGTCTAAAGAGCCATCACTTACAGATTTGGTGTTGTGCATGGATGAAGGAGTCGTGGCTACCCATGCCAAGTTAACATGTGGCTCACTCTGTACTTGATTCATCTGGGAAAGGAAGAACGGCATCTAGCAAAAGATGGCTCTGCTTTAGAACACCATTGCTGACACCTTGGGTGCCCTCAGGAAAGTCAGATAACTGTGAGCTCCAGCACAAACTCCTTGCTGAAGTGGTTCTCAGGAGATGTAATCCCGGAGTACCAGGCCCCAGCACAGGCACAGAAAAATCCCCTTTGTAACCTAGAGATCTGAAGGCTAGGGAACAAGAGGGCATGTGATCCCAGCTCCCAGGGGGGGAAAGCAACCTGGGCCTGGGGGCAGAACTGTGCTGCAGCCTAGTGATGCCCTTAGCAGATCCCCCTGGGACCAGTCCATCCTCCTCTTCCAAAGGGCCCGGTACACAAAGCCGGAGGCACTGCATTCAAAGACACACTGATAATTTACAGCCTTTTATGAGTTTTGCATTCATTTCGGAATTTCTTTTGCCAAGTTTTTGCCTCATGTTGGGCCTTTTCTCCTTTGGGTAAAAATATCTCTGGGCTGGCCCAGGCCCTGGAAACTGCAGGGTTTCCTGCTACAACAGTGACACCTGCCGTCGAGAACCAAGTTAGTGATTTCTCCAAGAAAATTCTCGGTGGGGGCCAAGATTGTTTTCAGATTTCCAACATCTGGGAGGATAAGCGGATTCGTTTTGCAAGGAATAAGTGTTGCTGTGCTGAACAAGCAAAACCAAATGAGAGGCCAGAGAGAGAGGAAGGAAAAACAAAAAGACAAGAAAAGAAAATGTCTTCTGGGTTGAAATACAAAGAAATCAGAGACCTCCCTGGTATCCAGGAAAGCCTGCTAGGCATTGATGTGCTCTCAGGAAGCAAAAGGTGATGCTTTGTAGGGAGAGTTATGAGAAGCTGGAGGCTCAGTCACACCAAGCTGGACACTCAGAGCGCTATTGCTGTCCTAGGAGGCCAAGATCGATCGGCGACTTGGGGCAGACACAGCTGCACAGGATGCGCTCCTGCAGAAGCTGCTCTGGGCTTCTCTGCGAGGTAGCACGTGCCCGGTGAGAATGTTCTTGTTCTTACTTCTTCTCTGCACTGTGAGACAGCACTGGAGGCTACAGGCTGGCCAGTCCACCTACAAAAACACAGTCCCCAGATTCCTTTGAAACCCTAGAATTTATAACAGTAAACACTTGCATCAATGCCCGTGATCCACCTGCTTGTTTTCTATCTTAGGACATGAATCTATTATTTCTTTTTAAATTCACCTTATCTTTTAATTAAGGTCAGATTTGACGTCTATGATGGATTTATCAAATTCTTACCTTCTAGACTTAAAGAAAGACAAAATTCAAAACAATCTGCTGTACCAATGATTACGGCAATACTTTCAAAAGGACAATTTGGGATTTTACAAATGTTTTCTCACTTATATGGATGTAAAACTTAGCTTTTATTGTGACCTGCATAAGGAATCCATCTCTAAATATCACTAATATCTACAAAAGAAGAGTCTTAAAGCAGCGATGGTCTTGAAGTTAGAGGAGGCTGTGGTCACGCTGGAGTGCCTACACCTCAGGAGTCACAGTCCTACACGTAGCAAATGAAGAAATCTGGTATAACTCAAGAGTTTTCAAGCTAGTAAAATCTTTTGAATGCTTTTTGCATATACAAAAAGATCCTGCAAGGAAGTCTAACTTTTTTTAATTGGAAAAGGGAAGGTCCCACTTTCCCTCAAAGGAGCTATGAAAAGACTCCTGGAACCCCTACCCCACCCCTAGGCAGTTTGCC
The DNA here is from genome assembly GCA_004027655.1 of Graphiurus murinus. NCBI lineage: Eukaryota > Metazoa > Chordata > Mammalia > Rodentia > Gliridae > Graphiurus > Graphiurus murinus. The sequence continues at coordinate 3,225 of PVLC010045166.1, read as the reverse complement.
AAGTGCAGGGCAAGCCTCCAACTCCAAGGCGTGTTCCATCCCTGGAACCCTGCCCATGGGAACTCTAGGACTCCACACTCTCCTCTTAGATTGCGGTTAACTCCGCTTGCCATGGTGCTTCATGAGAATCAGGGTGCTTCATGAGAATCTCATGGTGCTACAATGAGAATCAGGGATGACCACTCACCTAAAAAGGCATTAAGTAGCCAGGCATGGTGGCACACGCTTGCAGTCCCGGTACTTGAGAGGCTGAGACAAGAGGATCGCAGGTTGGAAGCCAGCTTCAGCAACCTAGTGAGACCCTATTTCCAAATAAAAAAAATAAGTCTAGGGATATAGCCCAGAGGTAGAAGAACCCTGGGTTCCATCTCTGGTAACACACACACACACACACACACACACACACACACACACACACTAAGTAAATAAATAAATAAATAAATAAATAAACAAACAAATAGGTGTTAATTAATGCAAAGAGCTAAAAACTAGGACTATTTCAAAGGAAAAGAAAAATAAGAACTTTCCTTCCTTGGGCCTCCCCTTCCTTAGCTATAAAATAAAAGATTTCCATTGTGGGGTCGGTCATTGATAAAGCCTTGTTACTTTGCCCAGTGAGTCAACTGGGGCCGTCTCCCTTGCTCCTTCCAGCAGTGTTCGATAGCAGGCATTCCCAGCTCCACCCCCAGCTGAGGAAAAAGGTTCAGAACGATCCTGGACTAGCAGCACGGACCCAGGTGGTCCCCGCCACGTTCCTGTGAGCCCTAGCGGAATGCTCATGTTGTCCATCCCTCCTCATTCCCTCTTCCCCAACCGTGGTGCTCCCAGTTCTCCAACTCTTCAATTGTCCTCATGCTTATAGAATGGAGAGCAGTAGCTTTGCTCGTCGAGGTGAAGCCAGTTGTCTGCAGATGCCAGGAGATGGCGGGTAGCAGCGGCTCTCCCTGCCCAGGCTAGCATACAAAAAAGATGAGCACCACTAATAAACAGCAGCTGTACGTGGAGCAGGCCACATCTTCGGGTGGTCTCTGCAAGGTGTTTCGGGCAGATCTGCCAGGGCCGTCTTGACCCCGCCACCCCAGGCACCGGCCAAGTCGGTCTGTTAACATTTCTCAGGAACACATGTGCATCCATGCCCCGTGTGCCTGGACTGGAGAGAGGCTGGGAAGAGACTTCATCCCCTCTTCTGCTTTCCTCTCTTGTTCATTTTAATTTCACTGATTCTCCCCTTATCACTTAATACATTTTCCTCATTATTGGCATCTGGGCTTAGGCTGCAACACAAACTCTGAAAGACCAAATCGAGTTTTTTTTTGTTTTTTTTTTTTTAAAGCAGCAAAATATTCCCATTTCAGATGGAGGAGCAGATGGGGCTCTTGGCTCTTCAGAGGATGTAAATTGACCCTCTGCACCAAGCCGGGGAAAGCAGGCTGCCACTGCGACACAGAGGCTCGGAGGAGACTCGCTCTCCTTCTGAGCTTGCTGTGGCCTTTTGAAGCTCTCTCTCCTCTGTGCAGTGTGCAGTGAGGAGATGTCCTAGGGCTTCTGCGATCACTCTTGGATCCTGAGACTGCAGCTGTGGGACTGGGGCAGCCCTGAGTGCAGGCTCTACTCCCCCTCTTGATTCCTTCCAGCTTTCTGATCCGAGCCTCTGGTTTTGCCCTTTAAAGATAGGAATGAAGCCACCTGTCCCCACCCACCTGCCCCCATGCATGGAAAGTGTCCCAACTCCTTGCCTTGCACATAGTCAATGTTCAATAAATTTGGCTTCCTTTCCTTTCCTCCCCTCCCCCCACCTCTCAGCCACAAATGAGAGTCTCTTGACACGCCCTCTTTACAACGTGCACTTTCACAGCTGGTAAAGACAAGAACCAGGTGAGCGGCACTGGCCTTTCCCATGGGTGATATTTATAAAATTAGCTCTGTCTGAACTCAGGATGAGTGCAATCAGTTCCTGAGATAGGAACGCCTTGTTTTAAATAGATTTTGAGCTTCCTGCAAATCTTTGTAATTCAGGACTCACTCTTGGACCACCTCAAGTCACAAATCTTCAGGCTGTCCTCTTCAGTCCCCAGAACCCAAGTCTTTCCATTGATCCATCTTTAGCCATCCCAAGCACTCACTTCTTTGGATGGGCGTTCGTTTTAATATTTTTTTAAAAATTCATTCAAACAAAATCAAAGTCTTTGTACTTGTTAGAAAAAAAAACATAAGCCAAGAACAGCTAAATTATTTAAATGATTGTTATAAATACTGTGAAAGGAAATCCATCGGGAAATTTGTGAATGAAAGTATCATCACAGAAATAGTGTCAGAAGGAGAAAAGGGACACAAATTGGAAAAGTGATGACAATACAAGAGGAAAGAGGGGTCTGCAGGTACGCCCTTTCTGAGCCATCTGGTAGACCTTTACTTCCCTTACAGGTCTGACATCACCCACAACATGAATCCATCCAGGTGGAGAACCTCAGCCCATTCCTGATTGGTTTTGTCTTGACTTTTCTCAACTGAGTCTAGACAAACTCCACACCTGCCCCTTGGCTGCTCTACCGCACCACCCTTCACATCTTCCCAGCGTGACCGCCACGTGGTTTGTACTGGGTGTCTGTTGTTTATCCAAATGTAAAAGTTAAATTATTATATGTAAATTATTATATGTAAAAGTCAACCAAAAAAAAAAAAAACACAGAAAACCTTAAAAAATGGATGTCTCACTTCTAGAAACAAGACTTAAGAAGACAGGCTGAAAACAAAAGAATTAGTTAGAATTAATTAGAGAGGGCAAGTGATTTCCAGTCCCCTGCGGCACCTGAGTCGGGGGGTTATGCTGTTCCACCCAGCTGGGACTAGCAGCCTACTTGCTTAATGTAGAATTTGACCTGGAATCTTCGGACTTAGAGGTGGCTGGCAAAGAGCAAGAGAAGGTGGAACAGGCGGCCAGGGCAAAGGGAATGAATGAAAGTCACCATGAAGAAGAGGAAGCCCTCCCGGCCTCCTTTCCTCAGACCCAGCACATCCAGGCAGGAGATGAGAATATTGATCTCAAGAATGGAAGAGCCCAAGGGAAAACATTTCAACCAAGACACACTCCTATAAAGCCCAAGCACCACTTACTCTAAGTGAAGCTCACGGTGAACGAGCCATGTACACATACATCTTCCAACCAGATGTTTAGTTCGTGGCTTTTTAAACAGAAAATCAAGAAGCACTAGATATTTGAGGAAA
>PVLC010045165.1:0-11774 GCA_004027655.1 Graphiurus murinus | reverse complement strand
ATTATCCAAAATTGTCGGGGGCCTAGTTCCGCGGGCTAGACCTCGCCTCTAGATGGCGCCTGGCAGAGTGCCAGAAGCAGCTGCAGGTGAATAACATCCTAGGGCTGTGCCACGCCAGAGCGCATGCACCAGCACGCCCGACTCGTGGCCGGGCCAGGTGAGAGCTGTATGAGACACCTCGTGGCTTAGACCCGGTGCAACTATAAAAGCCTCCACCTCTCGCATAGAAAGAGCGTGGCTGAAAGAGCTGCTGGGGAAAGGCTGGTTGGGAAGTTGCTGGGCTGGGAAGTTGCTGGGAGAAGTTCTGGGAGGAATTGGTTGGGAAAAAGAAGCGGTTGGGAAGAGGTTGGCCGGGTTGCTGGGGAAGTCCTGGGAAGAAAGATTGTGGGTTGCTAGTGGAAGACGGGTTGTTAGAGAGAGGGGTTATTGAAAGTCTGTAGGAAAAGCACTATTTGAAAAGACGACCTCTGCACTGTGTTTGTTATCGTTTGTGCAACGCCTTAATCCCAGAAAGAGAGAGATATAATAAAAGAGGTTCAAACCAGTAGCATTTAGCCGGCGTCTTTTATTGGGGCCTCACGGCTGAGGGTTCAGCCTGGGGCGCCCGATAAGTGGTGGCCCGTACGGGGAACCCCAAAACCCAGGAACCCCAAAACTCGGAGAACCTCAAAATTCAAAAGTCCCGAGGCCCGAGTCATGGGCGACGACAGATATTAAAAATAGTATAGTACCGGTACTTGTAATTTAGTTTTTATCAAAGTTTTTAAGTCAAGGAAACGGCTATATAGAGTCAGAATTAAAGGTTGCGTTGGGCGACGGATATTGTGAGTTGAGAGTCACGAGGGAAGTGACGAAAGGCAGGCCTGGTTGAGGGTCACAGGAAGGCGACCAGATAGAAAAGTTTGCGGTGAAGCAACGAGATATAAAGGGTCGCGGAGTAGCGACGAGATATGAAAGTTTGCAGTAAAGCAACGAGATATAAAAGTTTGCAGTAAAGCAACGAGATATAAGAGTTTGCGGTGAGGCAACAAAATAGGAAAGTCTGCGGTGTAGCGACTGAGTTTTAAAAGTAGTATAGTTTAAAATTTAAAAGTAGTTATGGGATCAGAGGTTTCTAAGCGAAACATGGAGCAGACCTTGGGGGAGCTGCTCCAAACGAGAGGAACTGCGGTAAAAATAGATACCCTACGGCAATTTTGCCACACAGTCATAAAGGTAGCCCCTTGGATTACGGAGGAAGGGTTACTAACTGTATATCAATGGGAACGTCTAGGAGAGGACTTAAAAAAAGTGGAACGGGAGAGCTCGTTACCCCTCAAAACTTTGCCCATTTGGGCTTTGATTCAAACTTGTTTAGCCAGTCCCAAGGAAAAATGTCAAACAGCTGTGAGAAAGGGGGCTGAGGAGCTGAAAAGCGTTAAGGAAGAGTCGTCTTACACAGCCTCAGGAGGGAAAGCTAACTCAGGTGAAGAGACTAAAGAACTATCTAAAAAAAAGTTGGAGTATAAAATGACGACGACAGGTACAAGCAAGCAAACAAAAGAGGGCTTGCTAAAAAAATGGGAAAAATTAAGGATAGATGAGGTGCGACCATCAGTGCCACCTGCCCTGCCTCTACCATATAATCCACAGATAAAAACGGAGCCACAAGGATGGGGTAAATTTGTTAGCCAAAGTATTTTCCCTGTGTTTCAGGATCAAAAAAGACAAAGGTTTCATAAACCATTAGACTTCAAGTGCGTAAAACAGATAAAAGAGGCGGTAATGCAATATGGGCCTCAAGCTGCCTTCACTATGGCAATGGTTAAATCCCTTACGTTAAAAGCTATGGCTCCAGATGATTGGTCTAATTTGGCTCGCGCTGTGTTATCTGGTGGGCAGTATCTCCTGTGAAAAGCCGCTTGGCAGGAGCTGTGTTTAGATACAGCTCGCCGTAATACAGAGTTGGGACACCCGACATAAAACTTGGATATACTTATGGGTACAGAAAATTTTGTAGGCTATGGCAACCAAAAAGGCTACCCCCCTAAAGTTTATGACCAAATTAATGCTACAGCAGTTAAGGCCTAAAAATCGTTACATGGATCAGGAGACCTGCAGGGGCAATTATCCAAGGTTATACAGGGGCATAACGAGCCCTACGCTGATTTCGTAGATCGTATGATCCAGACCGCCAGTAGAGTATTCGGAAGTCTGGACGAGGCTATGCCTCTGGTCAAACAATTGGCCTATGAGCAGACAAATAAGCCCTACAGGGAAGCTATTCGGCCTTAAAAAAACAAAGACCTACAGACTTGGATCAAAATTTGTCGAGATATTAATGAGACCGTAATTCAGGGACAGGTCTTGGCGGCTGCCATAACGCAAGGCCTTAAAAAAAATCAAAAAGACAGTTATACAAAAAAAAAAAAAGCCTGTTTTCAGTGCGGCCGGCTTAGACATTTTAAAAAAAATTGTCCTCTACTCCAAAAAACAGAGCAGTCTTCTCATTCTGATAGGCCTCGGCTGTGTCCTCACTGTCAAAAGGACAACCATTGGGCCAATAAATGTCAATCAACAACTAGACTCTCGCAGGCCCCGAGGTCAAAAAACGGGTGGAGGGGCCCCTTACCTCAGGGCCCTCAAATATATGGGGTAATAAACCAATCCACTCTAGAGACCCCAGTTATTCAACAGGTGCCACAACAGTGGTATCCGCCCAGCCAGCGCAACAAACAACCACAAAAAGTACAGGATTGGACATCTGTGCCACCACCAAACTAGTATTAACCCCAAAAATAAAAGTCCAGGTGGTAAAATCAGATTTTAAAAGGCCATTACCTAAAGACACTATGGAACTCTTACTAAAAAGGAGTTCTGCCGCCCTTTCAGGGTTGGTAGTCCACCCAGGTGTTATCGATTCTGATTATGAAGGTGTAGTTAAGATCTTAGTATCTTCACCCAGAGGCATTAAAAGCATCAGTCCTAAAAAACGTATTGCGCAAATATTGTTATTACCTAGTAAACATGAGAGCACCCCTAGTACGGGTAGGGCCAGGGGCACCCAAAGACTTGGCTCTTCGGGGAGTCCTCTGGCCTGTGTAACTATAGACCTCAATGCCAGGCCACTATACAAGATCCACATTCATAAAAAATCGTTTTTGGGCTTACTTAACTCTGGTACAGATAAAAACATAATTAAGATATCAGATTGGCCTTCCAATTGGCCAGTACAAAGATCAAATCAAACTGAGAGGGTTGGGCGTGTCACAGAGCCCTGACCTTAGTACAGCTTTTCTTCCATGGACAGATGATGAGGGACACTCTGGCCTGTTTCAACCATTTGTGCTTAACCTTCCAGTCTCTTTATGGAAAAGAGACTTAATAAAACAGATAAACATGAGACTCACTACCGAGTCCTTTTATGACACTCAGGCTCAGAGTCTTCTCCAAAATACTAGATGGACAGGTTCAGGAGGTATTGGTAAAAGCCTACAGGGAGCCACATATCCTATCCCTCTAAAAAAAAAAAAGCAGTTTACAGGAGATAAAAAAAAAGGACTAAGTTTTTTCTGAGAGGCCGCTAAGCCTTGTAAAATCAAATAAAAATCTAAAAAGCCTGTGTGGGTTTCTCAGTGGCCCCTCCCCCCAAAAAAACTTAAAGTAGCCCACACTCTAGTACAGAAACAGCTTAAGGTAGGACACGTGTGTCCTTCCACATCTCCGTAAAATACCCCAATTTTTGTAATCAAAAAAAAATTAAAAAATGGCGACTTTTACACGATTTACATACAGTCAACACTACAATGGAGCCTATGGGCCCTATACAGCTCGGTTTACCGGTTGTATCCGCCCTACCAAGGCGGTGGCCTTCTTTTGTCATTGACATCAAAGATTGTTTTTTCTCTATTCCCTTACACCCTAATAATACCTGTCATTTTGCTTTCACATTGCCTCCTATTAACCATCAAAGTCCAGACTCACACTATAAATGAGTGGTATTGCCACAAGGTATGGCCAATAGCCCCACTATATGTCAACTGTATGTGAGTAAGGCCCTCATGGCTGTTAAAAACCGCTTTCCCCAGGTACAAATATATCATTATATAGATGACATCCTTGCGTACACACGGGACTTTGTCCTGTTACAAAAAGTCCTCCAATCTATGATTGGTCAATTAAAAACTTGGGGATTAAAAGTAGCCCCTAAAAAGATACAGCTAAGATCCATCAAAGCATATCTAAAAACTAAACTCTCCAACTTAATAGTTAGCCCACTCAAAATTTGTATTAAAACAGATAGTCTAAAAACCCTCAATGATTTTCAAAAATTGTTAGGAGACATCAACTGGCTACGGGGTTACTGTAAGCTCTCCAACACAAACCTTGCGCCACTGTTTGAGATCTTAAAAGAAAATCCTGACCTAGCCTCTCCCAAACAGTTAACACCTGAGGCTAGACAGGCTTTACAACTAGTACAAAATAGATTGGCTGCCGCCCAGGTAAACAAGATTAATTATGCTATTCCACTACTGCTGTGTATTCTACCTACGGATCACAGTCCATCAAAAGTGCTGTGGCAAAATGGACCTCTGGCCTAAATATACCCACCACATTCTCCTGGTAAGGTATTGCCCTGGTATCCCTCTAAAGTGGCCAGTCTCATCATAAAAGCTATTAGACTAACAGTGTCAGCCTTTGGTAAACAACCAGATGTTGTTATAACTCCATACACACCAAAACAGATCCAGTGTCTAACTGCCTATACCACTAAATGGACAATAACTGTCACCACTGTAACAAAAAGATTTAATAATCATTATCCGAGCCATCCTTGGATGCGGTTTGTGCGCTCCAACCCATGTATCTTTCCAACAATCACGCGCACAAAACCTATCCCAAGCACTTTGGTAATCTTTACAGACGGGTCCAAGGATGACACTAGTGCCGTGGTAACAGCTACTAGTCAACAGTCTTTCATATTTCCGGTCAGGTCAGCTCAAAAGACTAAATTGCTCGTGGTCAAACAAGTATTCAAACTATATCCTAAAATACCTTTTAATTTATTGTCAGACAATAATTATATAGTTCAAGCTACAAAAAGCTTAAAATTTACTAAAGTTATTCAGGTAAAATCAACTATTGCTTCTATTCTCACCTCTTTACAACAACTTATTCAACAACGTACAAATCCATTTTTTTATCGGCCATATCAGAGCCCATTCATCCCTGCCAGGGCCGTTAGTACAAGGTAACAGTAAGGCTGATTCCCTTTCACAAAAAAAATTTATTTTTCACCTTGTTAATGACTTAAAGACAGCCAAAGCTTTTCATAAACAATTTCATGTCAACGCTAACACCCTTAGGTTAAGATTTAAATTAACCAAGACACAAGCCCCCAAAATAATACTTAAGTGTCAAAACTGTGTAACATTGTTACCTCAGTCTACCCTTGGGGTCAATCCCAGGGACATAATGCCTAATTTTATCTGACAAATCAATGTAACACATGTCCCAAAGTTTGGGACATTAAAATATCTACACGTATCTATAGATACCTGTTCAGGGATAATCTTTACATCAGCCCATACTGACAAAAAGTCCAGAGACGCTATCTCTCATTGCCTACAAGCTTTTGCCACATGGGGGCTGCCCAGACATATCAAAACAGACAATGGGCCAGCTTACACCTCTCGGCCTTTTGTCTCCTTCCTGCGACAGATAAATGTTACATTAACTCATGGTATTCCCTATAACCCCCAGGGACAAGGTATCGTAAAAAAGACACATCTCACCATCAAAAATACATTGTATAAACAGAAAGGGGGAATTGGGGTGTGGTTTAAATCCCCCAAAGACAAACTCAATGTTATTGTCTTTGTCCTAAATTTTCTGACCTTGGATTCTTCAGGCCGGTCGACAGCTGAGCGCCAAGCTGGCTGTGTGGACCGACCTCAGGCCAAGGTCCTATGAAAAGACATCCTAACGGGAGCCTGGAATGGCCCCGACCCTGTGTTAATTTGGAGGAGAGGTTCTGTTTGTATATTCCCGCAGGGCAAAGACGTGCCGATTTGGGTTCCTAAACGCCTGGTGAGACCTGCGGCGGAGCCCTTAAGGAGTCAAGATGAGACTAGCACCGCTGGTACATCTGATGACTGTGGACCTGATGGCAGCGCGGCGTCTAGGAGGAGTGCTGAAGATACGACGCAGCCTTCCTCGGAGCCCGGACACAACTTAGACTGACGCAAGACTCCTGCTTTTCCACTACCGTCTTAAGACTTTCCATTGGACTTAACAGAACTTTCTACAGTTTACTCTTTTGCGCAATTGGACTTAACAAAACTCTTTACAGTTTTACTCCTTTGAACAATTGGACTTATTTAAACTCTCCGCAGTTAACCCCTTTGTAACCTGGTTATTATGTAACCGTTTGAGCTCTTGTGTGGACATTTCAGCGCTGTCTCAAGCGATTGGACTTATCTAAACTCTCCAGTTAAACCCCTTTGTTGGTTTATTGCCATTGTAACCATTTGGGTGCCGGTATGGATTTTCCAGCTCTGTTAACATCTCTTGGTAGCCACTGTTGGGCTGGTGCGGTGCATGTGTCTTCTGTGGGCCAGCCAGAGTTAACAGCGGTAAGCGCTTATACCAACATTCGCGGCCATTGAGGCTGGCATCTCCCCTGGAGTGTGGCTTGTTAGATCAGATCGGTAGCCAGGGACGGGTGTGATCGGATCCAGCATCATGCCAACCTAAGACAGGAAGGTGGTCTTGCTACCACTGTTCTAAGGACGGGTAAGGATGACTGCTAGGGTCTATCCACCTAAGACAGGCACCATCTATGGCCACTTTATATATAAACAGTTAGGGGGAGATGTCGGGGGCCTAGTTCCGCGGGCTAGACCTCGCCTCTAGATGGCGCCTGGCAGAGTGCCAGAAGCAGCTGCAGGTGAATAACATCCTAGGGCTGTGCCACGCCAGAGCGCATGCACCAACACGCCCGACTCGTGGCCGGGCCAGGTGAGAGCTGTATGAGACACCTCGTGGCTTAGACCCGGTGCAGCTATAAAAGCCTCCACCTCTCACATAAAAAGAACGCGGCTAAAAGAGCTGCTGGGAAAAGGCTGGTTGGGAAGTTGCTGGGCTGAAAAGTTGCTGGGAAAAGTTCTGGGAGGAATTGGTTGGGAAAAAAAAGCGGTTAAAAAAAGGTTGGCTGGGTTGCTGGGAAAGTCCTGGAAAAAAAGATTGTGGGTTACTAGTGGAAGACGGGTTGTTAGAGAGAGGGGTTATTGAAAGTCTATAGAAAAAGCACTATTTAAAAAGACGACCTCTACACTGTTTATCATTTGTGCAACGCCTTAATCCCAAAAAGAGAGATATAATAAAAGAGGTTCAAACCAGTAGCATTTAGCCGGCGTCTTTTATTGGGGCCTCACGGCTGAGGGTTCAGCCTGGGGCGCCCGATACAAAATGATACTTCTGGACAGTAGGAAAAACTGTCCAGAGGGATCAGAGCCAGCAGGGCCCCACACATACAAGGCCAAGAAGAATGACTTTTCTGGCGAACTATAGTGCAAATCTCTTAATTCACAGAACACTGGGTAGGGTACACAGGAAGACATTGACCCAGTAGTAAGGAATTAATTCTAGGCTGAGAATTGCTCCAAAACTGCCTGAGAAATCATTTTATGGCTTGCCAGATCCAAAAAGAGCAAATTATTTTCAAACAGCTGAAAACAAAGTCCAGAAGATTTATAGCAATACAAACTTATTCAGCACCAAACAAAGCAAAACTCTCAAAGTCTGGATTCTAATAAAGATTAGCAGTTATGTAAAAGTGGCAAAAAAGCACAACCATAATGAGAAAAATAATAAATTAATTGTAATTGACCCAGAATTGACAAGTAATTAGGGTTAGAAGACAAGGACATTGAAATCTTCATTATAATCATATTTCATTTGTTCAAAAAGTTAAAAACATAGATGTTTTAAAAAAAAGACCCAAATAAATTGCTAGAGATAAAAATTACCACATCAGAAATTTACAATATGCTAGCCAGGATTAATATCATATTAGACATTGCAAATTAAAAGATTGGTGAACTCAAAGGTATACAAATAGAAATTAACTGAAAATAAAATATGCAAAGAAAATACATTTTTAAAAATGAAGTACATATCAAAGTTAATCAGTAAGCTTAACTTGAGAAGGACGGAGGAAGAGGGAGTGGGGTGGAAATTGGGGGAGGGTTAAATGAGAGATGTGTGCATATATGACTTTACCACCTTGTACTTAACAAAGATGTATGATTACAATGCACCAATTAAAAAAATTAAAGTTTTACTAAAACAAAGAAATGAAAAGAGCATCACAGAGAGAGCTATGATGCAATTCTGTTCACAAGAGAAGAGGAGGAGAGAAGGAATCAAAAGAATCAATGAATAATGACCGAAAATTTTATGAACTTCATAAGCAATATCAATCCACATATCCAATGAAGCTCAATGAGGCTCAAGTATAAGAAACATGAAGAAAAACACAACAATGTGTATCATTGTGAATTGCTGAAATCGAATGCTAAAGTGAATGAAAATCTTGAAAGTATCCAGAGAAGAAGGGCATGTTACCTCGGGAAAAGCAAGCCTAAGGTTTATGTTATACTTCTCATGAGAAACAATGCAAGTCATAAGATAGTGAAAGAAGACTTTTACAGCACTGGGGAGGGAGGAATTGGCAACCTTGATTCTATATCCAGTGAGTATATGTTGCCAAAGATAAAGGCAAACTAAAAATGTATTAGATGTACAGAAGTTGAAAGAATTGATCGGACCTGCACTACAAGAAATGTTAAAGGAAATACTTCAGGCAAAACATCAACAACAAAAAAGGAAAACAAGCCCATGATTTTTAACATAACATATTGATCTAAGAGCACAAAGTATGGGAACAACTCCACCACTTCCTGTGTGACTTTGGGCAAGTGACAGTAGGGTCTCCAGTTTTTTCATAAGTTAGGAATAATGATAGTACCTACCTTCATGGATTGTTGTGAAGATTAAATTGTGTGGTGTGCATGCCATCCAAAATAATATCCAATAACTGGAATAATAAAAGCACTTTAACTATGGGTTATTTTCATGGTTACCTATATCTATAGTAAAAGCATAAAAATATAGTTGAGAAGGATATACACAGAACAATCCCAGCAATAGAAATAGCCAAAGGAAACAGCAAAAGACAGAAATACACCCAGTGACTCATTAGGTGATGAGAGAGAGAATGGAGCAATCCTTATCTACACGGCTCATGAGAAGAACTCCAACAAGACAGAGAGACGGGATTGCTCTTCTCTTCCTACTCTAGCTACATGCAACTCTGCCTAACTTTTCAGTCACTTTGGAAGTCCAGCTCCCAGGAATACACCTCTGAAGATAAACATCCTGCTTCTTTGGGGATGGCTGAGCATGAACACAAGCCATCTCAGCTTGAGCACACACCATGGCCAGGCAGTGAGTTCTTAGTTTTCAAGACTATGAATGAGCTTCAGAGCCTCAGGATCCCTTTGAAATTGTATACAAAAAGGAATACATAGATTCACTCTGTGTGTGTGTGTGTGTGTGTGTGTGTGTGTGTGTGTGTGTGTGTGGTGTGTTTAGGGAGAAGTCTCATAATCTTCATCAGATTATTATAGTAAAGACTTTAACCAAAATAATAATAATAGTAATAACAAAAATACTGGGCTAGGAAACAGCAGATTGAAACTAGAAAACATATTTAATGAGGTAGTCTGGTTCCAAAAACTAGTTCCATGCTTTAAAGACCCCTGGGATTTTTGTCAGTCCTCAATATTATCAATCCAACTAAAAATACATCTGAAATTGAAGTAGATACTAGAATGTAGCTTATTAATTGACCAGGAACAATATAGTTTGTATAAAACTTGAAATATAGGGAGTTTATCCACTCTTTCTTTTATAAACCAGTATTTAAGACAGAACCTATGATAATCCCAATGTTACATGGACAGAATTAGAAGTGAAAACATTTAGATGGTTATACTGAAGATCCATACATAAGATACACCCATAAGAGACAAACAGCACATCTTACCACTAGTTTGCAATTAACCATAAGCAAAGAGAAGAATAACTCTGTACTACAAGAAATGAGACTAGTATTTATTGTGGAGAAACTGATTTGCCTTTAAGCACATTTTAAATAACATATTAATGATAATGAATCTCCTTTGAGAAATAAAAATTTTAGCTATATTCCTATATATCCTTTCTGTGCCTTTACAAATGCTCATTAGAGGAATATTCTGGGTTTTTTTCTACCAAAAATCATATGAAAGACTCTTTAAATATTAAATATTTCTTACAAATGCTCTTTAAGTACAGAGTTGTAGAACCATTCTAGTTATTCTTTGTTATTTCCCTTCCCCTATTGCAATGGATCTGTGAACAAGACCTCTGAACCATTTTTTGTTGTTTTGGAGGAGTAGATTCAGGGGAGGAGGAAAGGAGTAAAATATTAACCCAGAAGTACTACTGCCTCCCTTTAATCTCTGCACTACTACAATATACTTGTAAAGTCCTCGTCTCAGAGGAGTCAGAAACTCTGCAAAGATAACAAATAAAAATGATTCTAAGACAGTCACAATTCTTGTAATGTTAACACCACATAAACATGGAAAATACCAAACACAAAGTGAGTGAGGGCCAAAAAAAAAAAAAAGAATATTGTAGCCTGCTGAGAGAGACAGAGATAAACAGAGAAACATATGGAGAGACAGAGAAAAAAAAGAAACATGGGGAAAGCTTTTCAATATATTCCTCCGAGTTTTTATAGATGGTGCATTATAACATAAATTAAAATGAGAACTTGATTTAGAGGAAAAAATAAGGGATGAATAGCCCAGATAATCAACTTCTCTACCACCACCAACGACCCCTCTACCCCTTATCCCCCATCAGGATAGAAAGTACAATATAAAATTAAATTTTAGTGAACCAATGTTGCTAACTAGCTGATACTTAATCAAAGATGCATCTATTGAGCATCTTCCATAGGTCGGGAATTTACTAGAAACCAAAGTTACACATTCTAGGAAAGTTCTCAGTTCATTCCTTTAATAGATGCTCGCTGATGCCCTTGTCACAGCAGCATGCCAGGTATTTAAACACATAATGGCCAATAAGGTAAACATTATCTCTGATCCCATGGAAATTACATGCAATCCAGAAGACAGATTGTAAACATTTTATTGCACAATTATTCGTTAAAACTGTGATCAAATTTAACAGCAAACATTCTGGCTCCCTTGACCTAATTTGGACAATCAAATTTTTTTTCTTAATTTTTTCTATGTTTTAGAGCTCTTCCTTGCCACCAAGTTTGAAGCCAAGCTCCATATCTTGTTTTGGCACCTCAGACAAGTCATTTAACTTCTTTAATTGCTCTCTACTTTAGTTTGTTAATGGGTAAAATAGAAATAATAAGAGAAACTTCTCTGTAGACCTGTATTAAGATGTAAATTAGTTAACATTATCTGGCATGTAATAAATCTTAGAAAATTCTGCATGTAATTATATCTATCAAAAAGATCTATTATAAGGGAGAAGAATGAGAAAGTAAAAAGGAAAAGGAGAAGTAATACCATATTGTGGGAATAGTATGTGCAAAGGTCCTGAAAAAGGAAACAGAATATTTAAGGAACTAAGGAAATTGGAGAGGAAGATAGTGAAATATTGACCTAGAGAGGAAAGGAAAGTTCTGGTTCAACAATGCCTTG
>PVLC010045164.1:0-11911 GCA_004027655.1 Graphiurus murinus | reverse complement strand
AAAAAAAGAGAGAATCAGAAAACCAAAACTAAATAGAAGTCTGAAGCTTAACATATGAATAATTATATTAAATATAAATGGTCTCAGTATGTCAATTAAAACAAAGAATAGATTTAAAAACATGACCAAACTTATACTGACTGTAAAAAATGCACTTTAAATATCATGATATAGGCTTAAAAGTAAAAATATGGAAAAAGTTATATCATATAACTCTCATTCCAGTGAAAGAAAAAAAGGGTTAGCTGGGCACAGTGCCCCACATCTGTAATCCCAGTACTTTGGAGCCTGAGACAGGAGGATCCCAGGTTTGGAACCATGCTTGGCAACTTAGTGACAGCCTGTTTCAAAATAAGACATCCTCTATATGCAGATGATGTACTTTTTTAATTAAAAAAAATTAACAAGAAAAGATCGGTAAGATGGTGAATGAGAGAAGCAGCACATTTCATACGCTGTAGAACTCAAAAGGTGAATGCTATGAAATCAACTTCTTGAGAAGAGGAAAAAAAGCACTGAAAAAATGAACAAAGCAACAAAAAATTGAACTACAAAGAACAAACCTAGAAGGCAGAACAGGGAACAGTAAAGTCTCCCTCGAGCACTACACTGGTGGATCAGCACTGGTGGCCAGCTGCACTATCTTAGCCCATCCATGCTGTGCCGGGACTACTAGCACTGCAGCATCTAAAGGCCCCCTGTAAAGAAGTCAGAGACTTGATGTGGGTTAAGCAGCTGCAGATTTCCACATCCTAAGCAGGTGGCATCTTGCTACAAGTTCAACAGAGATCTAAATGCCCAGATAGATGCCTAACTAGAATCTGTAATTGCAGCAGTTCAACTCATCTCTCCCACCAGAGCCAGAGCAGCACTCAATCGTAAGTTAACAGTGGGGCCGCAGGGACTCATGGCAAACAATAGACTCATGAGGATTGAGATTTTGTGGCCCAACCCTGTAGCAGTTGGGTTGAAGCAGGAGCATAGGAGCAGCCCAGAGCCTACAGGCCAAGAATCATTACAGAACCTCTGGAGAATGCCCTGCTAATACACTGGTCACCTGCCACTTGTGTTGGCAGAGAGAGAGATGCAGACACAGGGTCTGTGGAAAGTGCGGGGCCCTGGGCTTACACTGGGTCCAGCCCCAGTGACACCTGCCACCTGCATAGACAGAGAGTGGCACAGGAACAGGCCCTGTGGAGAGCTCAGAGACTCAAGTGTGCAGCAGGAAGGGCACCAGTAGGACTCAGTGCCTGCACTGACAGAGAGAGAGAGACATCAGTTCAGTGTCCTAATCACTGCAGGAGACCCAAAAAGTGGGCTACAAACTGACATCACCACTATAGGTCGCTGAGCAAATAAGATCACTTGGAATGTGCTTGAAAACCTACAATAGTGAGCAGACACTGAACAGCTGAAAATATCCATGCAGACCCAGGAGGACCTCAGAGGCCAAGTCAGCACTGTACTTGTATATTTGCAGGATTCTTTATTTTGTTGTTGTTGTTGTTGTTTTGGTTTGGTTTTGGTTTTTTGTTTGGTTGGTTGGTTAGTTGGTTGGTCATGTTATTTTTTCTTTGTTTGCTCTCTTCCTCATCCCTTTTACAAGTTTCCCTCTTCTTTCCTATCTACTTTCTTCTCTTCAATTTTTCCTTTTTTCTTTGTCTTATATTAATTCCATTTCATATCACTACAACTAAATATTTTACACTGACTACTAGAATCCCACTACATATTCACTATCTCTAGTCTCTACCATATATTACCTCACTACACTCAAACTCTCATTCTACTGCATCATATCCTCTACTTTACCCTCTTTTGCACCCATCACTCCAGCTTCTCCCCCCTCACCCAAACTTCATCATTGATAATACAAATAACCTTTGTGTATACCAGGTGACACCTCTAAATCCCGACTGCTGACACTGGACCAGAGTGGTGAACCACCAGAAAGGACTTCCAGACACCCAGCATGAACTAACCACAGCTGATAAAAGGAATCACCCAACACCCCGCACATCAAGGTTTAAAAACACATAGAGCACAAACTGTTCTGCTCACACCTCTGAGACAAATCCCTATAGTGGAAGTGACAGATAGGAACTCTGGACTTTACCACATGAATCCCATCAATGTCACCATTGCAATGAGCATAAGGAGCCCCAGAGTAACTATAAAACAGATTCTTCAGGTAGAACAGTGGGGTGATAGTAGACACAGTTTTCAAGGCTGGTCTTAAAAGGGGATAAAAGCAGAACACAGAAGAGAGAAAATCTATATGGTAGAGGGTATTCAACTGTAAGGCATACCTAGTGGCAAATATAAACCTCCAAATTATATACTATTCAGAGAGAGAAAAAAGACATAAACCTATAGATTGAGAGAAAGCTAGCAAAAGCAGCAAAAATATAAACTTCCTTCATGGGAAGGAAGAAAAGCAAAGAAACAATGAGCTCCCACAACCCCACAATAAGAGAAATCACCAACACATAATTGCATAGATTACCAGAAACACAATTCAGATCTTTAATAATAGAAATGATACAGGATTTTTGAAAAGAATTCAGAGAGAGACTGAAAAAAATAAAAGAATAAACAAAGAATCTGACACCTTAAACAGGAATCAAAAAGAAGCCTTGAAGGAAATAAAGGATGTGAAGGATACAATAATTGAAGTGAAGGCATCACTACAAACAATAAACAGCAGATTAGACCACATGAAAAATAAAATTTCACTCTTAAAAGATGACCATTCCAAATATGAATGCATAGTATATAATTTAGAAAAAACAATTCAACAGTATAAATTGAACACTGATGAGACTTGGGCCAATTTTAAAAGAGCTAACCTGAGGCACTCCACAACTTAGCGAGACCCGGTTTCAAAATAAAGAATAAAAATTAGGACTGGAGGTATAGCTGGGAGGTAGAATGCCCCTGAGTTCAATCTCCAGTACCGCAATAAATAAATAAATAAATAAATAAATAAATAAATAAATAAATAAATAAATAAATAAATAAATGAGCTAACCTAAGAATAATAGGCATAGAGGAAATAGAAGTTAGAACCAAAAGAATCAGCTATTTTTTCTTTTCTCTCTTTTTTTATGTTTGTAATTAAATTTATATTTAGTAATTGATGTTTCAGTGTTTTAACTTATGGATAAGTTATTTTTAAGATATATATTTATAAAAGTTTATTTACCCATTTATATTAATTTTAGATTACCCAATGAAAACCAAGATATCAAATAAACATAGCATTTTAAGTTATTATTTTTAACAAATAAAAATCCTAAAAACAATAAATACTGCATTTTAAACATCAAATAGAAGCAGACAATACAATTTTAATTGGCCAACCTGAAAAAATCTGTTAATTTTAATGAAATTTTCAAAGTCAGATTAACTTTTTTTAATAATTTTAATCATTAAAAATTTAATGTATAGAAATTTTATTTGATTCTTAAAATATACTTGGCCATTTCTTACAGCTTCTTGCTACCTACATATGTTTTCATTTATGTCTTTTTTTTTTTGGTACATTGTAATCATATATCTCTGTGAGGTATAAGCTGGTGGAGGCATACATGCACATATCTTTTCAAAGAAGTAATATCAGAAAATTATCCAAATATAGAAAAAGTCAAGGAAAGTAAAAGACCAAGTGAAATTCACAGGCAAACCAATTAGAATCACTTCAGACCTCCCAAATCAAGTCATGAAACCCAGGAGGGCTTGAGCAACATATTCCAAACTCTGAAAGAAAACAACTTACTGCCAAGATTTTCCTCCCCAACAAAATTATCTCTCAAATTTGACAGAGATATAAAAACCTTCCATGATAAAGAGAAACTGAAAGAACTTATATTTTCAAAACCAGCATTAGAAAAAATACTCAGAGATTAACTACAAAGAAGAACTAACAAATAAATGTTAGAACTAGAGCAATAATGATTTCCAGGAAGCAAACGACTAAGAAAAGAACAACAAACACTACCACAAACAGAAGTTAAAACTCAAAATGTTAGGAATTAAAAACTCATCTCTCAATAATCACAGTGAATATAAATGGTCTCAACTCCCCAATAAAAAGACACAAGATGGTAAAATGAATTAAAAACTAATATCCATCTGTATGCTGACTGCAAGAAGCACACCTTACAAGTAAAAATACTCACAAACTAAAGGTGAAGGGCTAGAGCAAGGTAATCCTACATGCCAATGGAACTTCAAGACAAGCAGTAATAGCAACTATAGTATCAGATAAACTAGATTTCAAGCATAAGCTTATCAGGAAAGACAAAATGAGCCATTTTTTTTACTGGTAAAAGGAACAATTCAGCAAGAGGAAATAACAATCATCAATATTTATGCCCCAAACATAGGTGTATAAAACAAACTCTTCATGATATTAAGTAACAGATAGATGCCAACACAATAATACCGGGAGACTTCAACACTCCTCTCACATTGCTAGACCAATCTTCTAGACCAAAGGTCAGTAAAGTTGCCTCAGACCTAAAGAACATCATAAACCAAATGGACCTATTAGACACATACAGAATATTTCACCCAACTACAGCTGAATTCACATTTTTTTCAGCTGTTCACAGAAACTACCTCAAAATAGATCATATCCTGGGTCACAAAGCAACCACTAGCAAATTCAAAAAATGTGATATAATCCCCTGCGTCTTTTCAGACCATAATGGAATGAAACTAGAAATCAACTATAAGAAGACCCAAAGTAACCACATAAACAAATGGAGACTGAACACCACACTGCTGAATGAGAAATAGGTCATAGAAGAAGTAAAGGGAGAAATTAAGAAATTCCTAGAAACAAATGAAAAGAGAGACAACATGTCAAAACCTCTGGGACATTTTAAAGGCAGTACTAAGAGGAAAATTTATAGCACTGAGTGCCCACATAAGAACAGAAAATCACCAAATAAATAACCAAATGACACATCTCAAAGCCCTTGAAAAACAGAAACATTCTAACCCCAAAGCCAGTAGAAGACAAGAAATTATTAAAATCAGAGCAGATTTTTAACTTTTTGTGACTGACTAATCTCACTTAACATAATGTTTTCCAGTTCCCTCCATTTCCTTGCAAATAACATGATTTTGTTCTTCTTTATGGCTGAGTAAAATTCCATTGTGTACATATCCCATAGTTTTGTAACCCATTCATCTGTTGTTGGACATCTTGGCTGCTTCCATAGTTTGGCAATTGTAAACTGTGCAGCTATAAACATAGATACACATGTGTTGGTCTGATAGTTTGGTTTCCTTTCTTTTGGGTAGATACCCAGTAGAGGTATTGCTGGATCATATGGTAGGATCATTCCCATTCGTCTGAGGATCCTCCATACTGGAAAACATTATGTTAAGTGAGATTAGTCAGTCACAAAAAGTTAAAAATCAAATGCTCTCCCTAATATGTGGAAGCTAGGGAGAAAATGGGACATAAGAGGGACTCCAGGTAAAGGAGAATTCTTAGGTGAACAAAAAAATTTGACTTAATGGAAGGTAATGGGAGGAGGGGGGACACCCTAATGAGCATGATGTACTTACAAGATCACATCAAAGTCAATCACTAAACTGACCTGGAGATAGGGGGAGGGTGGGTGGGAATTGGGGAATGGTTAATGAGAAATGTGTGCATGGATGTCTTTACCTGTACTAGCTTGTACCCAACAAAAATGTGTGATTAACCCTGTTGTACCCAAGAAATGTATAAAAATCCATGCTAAAAAATAAATAAATAAATTTTAAAAAAAATCAGAGCGGAAATCAATGAAGTAGAGAATTTAAAAAATACAGAAAATCAACATAACCAAAAGCTGTTTTCTAGAAAAAATAAACAAAATAGACAAACCACTAGCCAATCTAAACAAAAGAAAATCAACCCAAATTACTAAGATAAGAAATGAAAGAGATATTACCAGCGACAATATGAAAATCTAGAGGATTGTCAGAAACTACTTTGAAAAACTATACTCCAACAAAATAGAAAATCTAGAAGAAATTGACAAATTTCTAGACACATACAACCTTCCCACACTGACTCAAGAAGATATAGAAAACTTAAACCAACTAATAGTAATCAAAAAGACTGAAGTAGCAATAAAGAATTCACCATCAAACAAAAGTCCAGGATTAGATGGTTTCCCAAGTGAATTATTTTTATATTAATTGATGCATTGTAATCATACATCTTTGTTAGGTACAAGCTGATAAAGGCATATATGCACACATTTCTCATTTAACCCCTTCCCCTATTCCCATCTTACTCTCTCGCCCTCCCTCCTTCTCAAGTTCAGTTTAGTGATTGACTTTGATATATTTGTGAAAGTACATCATGTGCATTAGGGCGCACCCCCCCCCCATCAGTTAAGTAAACTTCTTTGCTTATCAAGGTTTCTCCTTCTTCATCTGGAAACCCTCTTATGCCCCATCTTCTCCCTAGCATCCACATATTAGGGAGAACATATGCTTTTTTACTCCTTGTGACTGACTAATCTCACTTAACATAATGTTTTTCAGTTGTATCCATTTCCCTGCAAATAACATGATTTTGTTCTTCTTTATGGCTGAGTAAAATTCCATTGTGTACATATCCCATACTTTTATAATCCATTCATCTGTCGATGGACACCTGGGCTGTTTCCATAGTCTGGCAATTGTGAATTGTGCAGCTATAAACATAGATACACATGCATCAGTCTGATCGTTTGGTTTCCATTATTTTGAGTAGATACCTAGAAGTGGTTGTCGTCAATGTCTAGTGCGTTGTGGTCCCTGGGTAAGGGTTCTGCAGAAATCAGGACACAGGGGATGCAGAGCAGTATCAATGCAACTGCATGTTTATTAAAGGCTACAGCTTGATACTTATAGACAGAAATACAATAGACAGGCTTTCTTTCATAAAATCATAAGACGCTTTGTACAGAACCGGAATGAATAAGACACAGTCTTAATCTAACAACCTTCCTGTCCCAAGTCTCCTTGCCCTACATTTCTTTATCCTCTCTTCAAAATGTATCCAAGCATATTAGAAGTCCGGAACACAATTTACCAGTTACCAGTCCAAGACACTTGCTTCCTTATCATAAGAATAAATTCCTGCAGAACACTATGTTGCTGCAGAGAAAGTCTGCTTTTCTCCTTGTACTTGGTCTGCCATTTATTTCAGCAACATAGTATCCATTTCATTTAATTCTCAGATAGAGCCTGCACAAAAGGCTGGAACTGTTTCTCCACAGTGGTATTGCTGGATCATATGGTAGGTTCATTCCCATTCATCTGAGGATTCTCCATACTGTTTTCCAAAGTGGTTGCACTAATTAGCACAAGCCACTCAAAGGAAGATCAATACACGGGATTGCATTAAACTGAAAAGCTTCTATACAGCATAGGAAACTATCAAGAACATCAACGGAGAGCCCACAGAGTGGGAGAAAATTTTTGCCAGCTACTCTTCTGATAGAGGTCTAATATCTAGGATATACACAGAACTCAAGAAAACCACAACTAAGAAAACAAATAACCCAATCAAAAAATGGGCAAAGGATCTAAATAGACACCTCACAAAAGAAGAAATACAAATGGCCAATAAATATATGAGGAAATGTTCAAGATCATTAGAGATGCAAATCAATCAGAGAGATGCAAATCAAAACTACCTTAAGAGTTCACCTAACTCCAATCAGAATGCCAATCATAAAAAACATGAACAATAAATGCTGGCGAGAGTGTGGAGAAGTTGGAAACCTAATACATTGTTGGTGGGATTGCAAATTAGTCCAAGTGAATTTTATAAAACCTTTATAGGACAGCTAATCCCAATACTAATCAATCTATTCCACAAAATAGAAAGAAACAGGACTCTCCCAAATACATTCTATAAAGCCAACATCACATTAATACCAAAGCAAAAAAAAAAGACAGCTCAAGAAAAGAAAACTATAGCCCTATATCATTGGTGAATTTAGACACAAAACTGCTAAACAAAATACTAGCAATGCACATTCAAAACCACATCAAGAAAATTATACATCATGATCAAGTCAGGTTCATTCCAGGGATGCAAAGCTGGTTCAGCATACCAAAAAATCTCTATGTAATTCACAACATAAACAGAACCAAAGTCAAAAATCACATGATCATTTCAACAGATGCTGAAAAAAGCATTCGGCAAAATCCAACAAACATTTATGCTAAAAGTACTGCAGAAAATCGGCATAGAAGGAACATACCTCAACATCATAAAGGCAATATATAATAGGCCCACAGCCAACATCATATTTAACAAGGAAAATGCAGGAGTTCCCACTAAAAACAGGAAGAAGACAATGATGTCCATTATCACCACTTCTGTTCAATATAGTACTTGAGACTCTATCCAGAGCAATAAGGCAAGAGAAGGAAATCAAAGGAATAGAAATAGGAAGGGAAGAGCTAAAACTGTTCCTATTTCAGATGACATGATACTATACTTAGAAGACCCAACAACCTCAACCAGAAGGCTTATAGAACTGAGCAACAAATTCAGCAAAGTGTCTGGATACAAAATCAACCTTAAAAAATCAGAAGCTTTCCTGTATGCCAACCATAAATCTATTGAAAAAGAAATACAGAAAACACTTCCACTCATGATATCATCCCAAAAAATAAAATACCTAGGAATAAACCTATCCAAGGAGGTAAAAGGCCTCTACAAGGAAAATTATTAAACATTGAAGGATAAAATTGAAGAAGACCTTAGAAAATGGAAAGATCTTCCATGTTTTGGATAGGAAGAATAAACATCATCAAAATGGCAATTCTTCTTAAAGTGATCTACAGATTCAATGCAATACCCATTAAATTACCAAGGTAACTCCTTACAGACATAGAAAAATCAGTCCTTAAATTTATTTGGAACAACCTTAAGACCAGAATAGCTAAAGTAGTTCTCAGCAACAAGAACCATTCTGGAGGCATCACAATACCTGACTTCAAACTATACTACAACAAACCCATAGTAATAAAAACAGAATATTGGCAAATAAAAAAAAAAACAACAGACACATAGACCAATGGAGCAGAATAAATGACTCAGAAACAAATCCACACACTTATAGCCAATTGATTTTTTACAAAGGGGCCAAAAACATACACTGGAAAAATGATAGCCTCTTCAACAAATGTTGACAAAACTGGTTAACCATATGCAGAAAAATGTAAATAAACTCCACTTTCTCATCCTGCAGAAAAGTCAATTCATGATGGATCAAAGACCTGGAAGTCAGACCAGAGACTTTGCAGCTACTTGAAGAGGGCATAGGTCCAACACTTCAACACATAGGCACAGGTAAAACTTTCTCAACAAGACCCCAAGGCACAAGCAACTCAAAGGAAGATCAATACATGGGATTGCATTAAACTGAAGAGCTTCTGTGCAGCAAAGGAAACTATTGAGGAACACTAAGTTAAAGATGCATGGAAGGCAGGTGTGGTGTCACACATCTGTATTCCTAGTACTTAGGAGGCTGGGACAAGAGGATCACAGATTTGCAGCCAGCTTCAGAAACTTAGTAGACCCTGTTTAAACTAAAATATAAAAT
The DNA here is from genome assembly GCA_004027655.1 of Graphiurus murinus. NCBI lineage: Eukaryota > Metazoa > Chordata > Mammalia > Rodentia > Gliridae > Graphiurus > Graphiurus murinus. The sequence continues at coordinate 2,294 of PVLC010045164.1, read as the reverse complement.
AGGACTGGGGGTATATAGCTCAGAGGTAGAACACCCCTAGATTCAATCCCCAGTAACACATACACACACACACATACACACACACACACACACACGGGATCTCTCTGTATTATTTCTTATAACTGCATGCAAATCCATAATGATCCCCCCCCCCAAAAAAAAGGTTTAATTTAAAAAGGGTAAAGGGCTGGGGATATAGCAGCGGTATATATGCTGTGGTAGAACACTTGCCTCACATGCATAGAGAACTGGTTTCACACGTAACAACACACACACACACACACACACACACACACACACACACACACTGGAATATTTTGACCAACTTTACCCTAATAAATTTGAAAACTAGATGAAATGTACAAACTTCCTGGGAGACAAAACATAATATTCACTCAGCTGGAAATAACCTTTATAACTCTATAACTATTGAATAAATTGAATTTGTAGTTAATACTTTTCTGCAAGAAAGCTTCAGACCTAGATTCTTTCACTGAGGAATTCTATTAATATTCAACAAAGAAATAATATCAATTCAGCACAATCTCTGAGGATGTTGGAGAGGAGGAAATACTCACTTTATAAAGCAGATTTTATACTAATACCTAAGCCAGAGAAAGCCATTATAAGAAAAAAGAAAAACTACAACTATTTCTCATGAGCGCAAAAGCAAAATATTCTTACCAAAATTTTAGCAAATCTAATCTAGGAAAATTCATTCATTCATATATACATATACACATATACATACATGCATATGCACATACATACATATACATGCAGTACTAAAAACACAGTATGACAAATTGAGGTTTATCCTGGAAATGCAAAGTTGGTTTTACATTTAAAGATTAATCATATGGAAACAATTAAATCATCAACTCAACAGATATAGAAAAAACATGATAAAATCTAACATTCAGTTGTGAGGAAAAAGAAAATAGAAGAAAGCTCATAGCAAACTGGGAATCAAAGGGAAACTTCTTGACATGATACATGAAAAAGAAAAAAATTCAGATTGGAAAAGAAGAAATAAAACTGTTTTTATAGTAAATGTGATTTTTATACAAAAACTGATGAAAGATGCATATATACTAGACCTACTATGTTAATTTAGTAAGTTTGAAGGATAAAGATCAATGTACAAAAAGCAATTGCATTTCTACATACTAGTAATGAATGAATGGAATTTGAAATTTAAAATAAAATTTATAATAGTGTCAAATGTTAAAAAGTGTTGTTTTAACATCAAAATGGAACTTTTCTTCTCTCTGAAAGACAGTTTTAAAAAATTAAAAAAAACACACCATGGACAAGGAGGAAATGTTTGTGAAACAAACACCTGAAAAGGGTCATATAGAGAGACTGAAAAAACACAATATAATTCTAAGAAAAAATACTCAATTACAAAATGCTCAAAAGATTTTAACAGACAATTCATACATTGTTAGTAGGAATGGAAAAATAGTACTTTCCCACTTTTGGAAAATAGTATGATAAAGTCTTATATATACTTACCATTGAACCCAGCAACCCCTCCCCCCATATCTATCCAACAGAAATGAAAACTTGTACCACATAAAAACATGCACAACTATTCATTGCAGCATTATTCATAATAGTCAAAAACTTGAAACAATCTCAATCAATGAGTGAATAGATAAGCAGTCTGTGATATATCCAGATAGCAGGATTTACTCAACAATAAAAGAGACAAAACACTAATGTACATGAGTTGTACATCAGTAAAAACCTTTACGCTAAATCAAATACTTCAAACAGCAAGTTACACATTTCTAACTTGCATGTACATGAAACTCTAGAAGAGGAAAAACTGAAGTGAGAGAGAATCCAGTGTGCCGATGGCTCAGGTCAGGGAACACTGCAGAAGTTCATGAGAACATTTCACGGTGATTTTGGTGGTGTTTACACAACTGTATACCATTAACAAAATTCATCCAACTATGCACTTAAAATAGATAAATTTAAATATATGCTAATCATGATTCAAGGTAAGAGAGAGAAAAAAAAAGATAACCAACAATGCCATTTACAGTGTTTCCAATACTGATACAATTTAGTAGTTGTGTGGCCTCTCAAATCTGAGGACTTATTTCAGTCTTTTCTTCTAATTCACCATCACCGTACTACCTAGTTTGTACATCCAGCTGTTAAATTGGTATCTAATCTCAACCTAGCAAAATGCAACTTTTCAAGGATATTTTATTGAACTCAATTAGGATATCCACAAAGGACCACCAATAAATGGTTTTAAAATCAACAAGTACTTGATC
>PVLC010045163.1:0-11897 GCA_004027655.1 Graphiurus murinus | reverse complement strand
CATTCGGGAGGCTGAGACCGGAGGATCCGGGTTCGCGGCCAGCCTCAGCTACCTAGTGAGGCACTCCGCAACTTAGTGAGACTCGGTTTCAAAAATAAAGAATAAAAAATGGGGCTGGGGGTATAGCTCGGAGGTAGAATGCCCCTGAGTTCAATCCCCAGTACCGCCAAAAAAAAAAAAAAAAAAAAAAAAAAAAAAATAGGGCTGGGGGTGTAGCTCGGAGGTAGAATGCCCCTGAGTTCAATTCCCAGTACCGCAAAAAAAAATAAATAAATAAATAAAAAAATATAAAAATAAAAATAAGGATTGAAATTGTTCAAAAGACATTGGTCCTGCAAGACCCAATTGTAACCAATCATAAAAGAGCAGATGGGGAAGTTCAATAAGGTTTAAAAGGCTACCTCCCAAGAAGTTCAGCAGTTATTCTGTTTTGGGGACTTATCCCTCCTGTGTTGTGGGGGAGCTGTTTTTGTCTTCTATCTTTCCTTGATTTAAAATAATCTTTCATATTTCTCTATCTTTCATTAGTTCTTAGACTTCATTCATCAAAATTCACTGGACAAGAATCCAATAAGAGAAGATAACCTGTATCATTTTGGCACCAGTGAAGAAAGAATATTTTGTCACCCTAGATGGGTTCATGAGGAAAGGGACAAGCAAAAATGAATTTGAATTTGTTACATTGACAAGAACACACCAAGCTTTGAATAGTTAACAAGCTATGAGTTAGGGTACAAGAGTACATTTTTCCTTTGTCCCTATGGTGTTCTCTGTCTCAGAAAGAAATAGAAATTCTGTTTCTATTATCTAATAATACTTTCAGTAAAAATTACAATCTTTATTAATAAGTACATTCATATTTAATTACATTAGTCAGAATTTCAATGTATTTCTGGCTTTTATACCAAGGTTTATTATTCACAACTTAATAAATCAGAATTATAGCTTTAATATATATATATAGATATATATATACATTTATCAACATATTAAAAAATGATGCAAATTTACATTAAGTTTCCCATATCAACAAATTGTAACTACTTCCTTAAGAAATAAATAAATTGAGCCGGGAATGGTGGCACATGCTTGTAATACCAGTATTTGGGGGCTGTGACAGGAAGATCACAGGGTCAAGTACAGTCTCTGCAAATAGTGAGATTCTCATCAACCTAGCAAGACCCTGTTTCAAATAAAAAAATAAGTAAAATACAGCTGGAGATGTAGCTCAGGGGTAGAATGACCCTGAGTTCAATCCCCCGTACACCCCAAAATAAACCAACCATATCCATTATTTATGTTTGGATAGATAAAATATTTTCTATAACTGTTATAATGAGCATAGTCTCAAATATATTTTATTAATTACATTTTTATCAAAAGTAATTAATTTTATTTTTCAGAGAAAAATTAGAAGATAGGAAATAAACTCCTTAATTTTTAAAAAGTTAATTGTGAATAATAATTATGCATGTTAGTGGGACTCGTTGTACAAACACTACATCACATAATATAATTTGGTTAATTCTATTCCCCAGTACTGCCCTCCTTGCCCTCTTTTCCCCTTTTTCTGTGGTCCCCATTCTTTACCCTAGTAATTCCTCTTTTATCTTCATAGATTCAATTTTTCTAACATATATATTAGGAAAAAATATATATAATGCTGCACTATATATATATATATATATATATATATATATATATAATGCTGCACAAATTTTAGTATTAATCTTATATAGGGACTATGTTAATCTGCTCTGTTTTTTCCAACTTTAGTGTATGTGCTGCAGAAAAGGACACAATTTCTTAATTCATTATGTTTATAAGCATATATTGTATATTAAATTATTAATTTTAAGGTGACAAAATGATGCACATATATGGGATCATCACAAGGTATTTTTGCACCATATATTGTATATAAAATTTTAAATTAATACAAAGTTGAATCACTGAAGTTTATAACTTTTCATAACTTTTATTTTAAAATTGTTCAGTTACTCAAAAATAATCAATCAACTCAATTTAATAATGGCCTAATGTCTTAAAAAATAGATGGGTAACCTCAATAAGGTTTAAAAGCTTACCTCCAAATAATTTCAGTAGTTACTCTCTTTTAGGGACTTCTCCCTCCTGTGTTGGGGGAGGATGTTTTAATTAAAGTCTGGAAATTATAATTTATGTTCACACATTAAGACCTTGCTGTTTGTAACACATTAAAAGTTTTATAAGCATTCATTCCTACAATTTAATTAAACACAATTTTTATATTCAGAATCTTCAGAAAAATGTCAACTCACATAACTCTTAAAATCAGTATATTAAATTCATTAATATTGAAAACTGTGAAGTTCTATCTTAGTCTTCCATTTACTAGAATACTGGGTCAATATTAATTTCATTTAAGAAATAGAAGGAAACAGTAACCTTTCTATAAATATAACTGGATAATCTTAAATTATCCAAAGATTCATGTATTTATCAGGATTATCCATGAATACTGTGGTATCAAAATTTATAAATATTAAATCTGATGCATAAAAATTATTTAAAATTTTTTTAGAAATGCTCTTTTTATTTAGAATCATATCTTTTTTCCCTTTTGTAACTATTAAATAAGGGTATTATTCATTTACACTCTGAGCTGAAGATTTTTGTTTTTCTAAACAGACCCACTTTTTTGACTATTTAGAAAGTCCCAAATTTTATCTCAACTGTATGTGCTTAGATTAAACAAAAAATTGACCACTTACTATCCAAAATACTCCACGGAGGAATAAATAGAAAAAGTACACAAATATTATACATGAGTGCACACACACACACAGACACACATACACACACACACACACACACACACACGAGAAAGAAAACTGAGAAATGGCTTTAGACAAATATAGAATTATTTAAGAGGCTAATTACCTTCCTTCTGCAAGAAAAAGAGAATGATAAAATGCAGAATGCCCATTTTAGATGCTTCACACACATACTCATCACAAAGAAGAGTTATTACATCTTATTTAAATAAAGAAATCTCTTTCTTAAGTGATCTATCTTTTAGATAAATCGGCCTATGTGGTTTTCTCATAAGGAATTCTACCATTTTTGTCCTTAGGCACCTCTCATATGAACAAATTTGTTTATGTCAAAGCGTTCTCAAAATTGCTTTTTTAATTATAAATGTTTCTAGTGGAATGCCTCAAAGTACTCAAATGACTAGGAGAATGGGCACCTATGCATCAGTTTGATGTGGGCTTTCAACTGACATTTGTCTATTGCCTGCCAGCAGTGGAAAATAATAAATATAAGCGAGTTTCTCTCAAAAATGAGACATATCCTTATACTCTATCCTCATACTCAAAGACTCTAGAAATAAAAAAAAAAATTAGGTAGGGGAATCTCATTGAGGTTGACAATGACAATGATGATAACATAAAGGTAGTGCAGCACTCTAGAACAAAATTGCAGAATATTAGTGAAGGAACACTCACTCAACTCCTCAGCTGTGCACAAGTGCCCAGAATAAGGGAGAAACAAATGATCTTCAGCAAGTCCTAATATTCTAAAAAACTAGGCATATAGTTTGAGCTTTTGTTAAATATCTTTGAAGATATCACTATGAATCTATCATAGGGTATTTTAAGACAACAAATAGCCTATAGATTTTAAAAGAACAGAAAGAAGAATTGATTGGGGAAGGACAGTCATGGTTTAGTTTTGTTCTAAGATTTATTCAGTCTTCAAAAACCTCAGAAGGTATGTGGAAATTGAAGATCCTTGAATCATGGAATTGGATGAACAGACAGTAAGACTGGGGCGTTATTTGGTAGCAATTCCTTGCTCAATTTGATTGCAGCACAGATATAGGAGAACAGTCAAAGACTGTAAATTTGTAAGCACAAGCACTAGTGTTTAGCATCACTTGATTTACCTTTTGCAGTTTATATATTAAAAATTTTAAGATTTGAAAGGGACAAACAACTTATTAGTAGCAAAGTGATAGACCTACTGGCTCAAATTTTTTCAAAGGATCCCACAGTAATTTAACTTGTATATAATATTATTTGCTTTTATTTTCTTCAGAGACCTTATTACCAAATAGAAATTGAGTATCCCAAGATATTCTATTTGGAGGTGGTTAAGAATTGTTTATTTCTACTAATTTTTATATTCTCAGATCATTAAATATATGTTTTCTAATTGTTTAGTGAAAGAAGACAAGTCTCTCCAAATTTATCATAGTGATTTAAAGAGTGAACAAAATAGATTTCATTAATTTTGCAGTCATATGATACTATTTTGTGTCATTAAAATTTGGGGACCCCACTTGTTAGATTATATTTTGGAAGAATTATAAGAATAGAATTTTTAGCAGAATGTGTTTTATCTCCCTTAAGAAAGACTTTTAAAAAGTCATTCTTTCTTAGCAATAAATTATGAAACATGTCATTTTTTTCTTGGTAGTTAGTTTTTAGAATAGAATAATGTATTTTGTTAAGGAACTAACTGTTCTATAGAAGGGTAGATAACAGTGAACAGGAAAGAAAAACTAGAATTGATAGGTGTGGGAGTGTGTGCCAGTAATCAAATTATCTGTCTTCCCCACATAAAGTCTTTTAGCTAGCAAATAGATCTATTTATTAGATACATTCTGATACTCAAATTAGAAAATTAAGCAGAAATTTTATTCATAGTTATGAATGATAATATTCCCTTACTCTTTAGTTCTATTTCTTCTTATTATTTTTCTACATGTTTGCTTCCAATTCAAATTCTTTTCTTGGGGGTACACATACCTTTTCTCTGGGGTACACATCTTAAAAGAAAGAAGACAAATTTGACATCAAAAATTCATAATGAAAAATATTTTTATAAAAATGTCAATGCTATAATTTATATAAAAATAAAGCTATAATTAATATTACTGAATCTTAATATTGATGTTTAATATATTAGTAAACATCTTAACAAATAATTAAAGATAAAAGACAAAAAGGAGACTTAGGAGTAGAATGGAATTAATAAGCATCACATTATTCAAAGAAGGCATAAGCTTATACATATAAAACAAAATTAAGGAATGAATATCAGAACTAACAGTAATGTTTATCATGATCATGGTATGCAATCCGATATAAAGTAAATTTAATGAAAAATTCCCACTTCTACAAAAAAATGTTCTAAAGTATCTTATTTGGAAAAAAAATTTATATGGCAATTTCACTTATCTTACTGTCACCTATTTTTTTCTTCACTTCTGCAGCAAAACTGCTTCTTTAAAAATGTCTAAATTTGTTTTCCTCTTACCCTATTCCCTGTGAAAGAAATTACGAAGGATTTCAGAGTCAATCATCTACCAGAATTCTTCCTGTTAAAGCCACCAGTGACCATGATAGTATTAGATTCATTTGTCAATTCTGTCTTCGTCTTTCTTTATTTCATACTCTCTTACCTCTTATCTCCACTTCATTCATTCTCAGTCTTTGCTGATTCCGTTTCTTCTGCCCAACTTTCAATGTGGTCTAGCCCAAGAACATAGCAGTTTATTTCTTTGTTTGTTTTTGGTTTATCTAATTCACTAGTTTGGTGATCTCATCAAGCCTTATGAGCATGAACCATTGTTGACTCAAACATTTATAGTTGTAACCACTAATCTTCTTCTAAACTCCATACATATATAAATAATACATAATTTTATATTAAATTTTGATGAAAAAAGATTCATATTTTCTTTTAAAGTTGCTTACAGTGGCATGAAAGTTTAACTGTTGAGAATAAAATTTCTCTTTTTGGTAACTTGTTTATTAATATATTTAGTTACCAAGGAAAGGGGAATAATATCTCTGGGAAAAAATATAATGAATTGATTTGGCAAATATGGTGTTCTTATGACCATTATGAAGGGAAAAAGTGAAGAGGTGTATTAAACTCAGACCAAAACCAACAAAAACAAAACAAATAACACAAAGAACAGTATTGAAAACTCAGGAAGCATTTATGTCTTTATTACTTTTTCATACTAAATTCTATTTCAATTAGAATTTGTGAGGGCTATGATGCTTGTATTAGGGCATTTATATATCATTGCATCTTGAAACTAGGAGAGAAAAGGAAGAGAGAGTAAGGCTGAGATTAATGGTGAACTAAGTAGATAACAGTCTCTATGGGGAGCAAACAGACTTTCAAAATAACTGGAGGTAGGAAGCAGAAGATGGATTAAAAAGAGTCCTAGGTAATTCATAAATTTCACAATCAAATCTGAATAATAAAGATATGGCTGTAAATTAAATAAACACATAACTTCTCATGTTTGCAAAATAGCTTTCTAAGAGAAGTCAGTACTAGCATACACAAAAAAGATGTTCTATGTAATGTCATTCCAAAATTAACTGTTACATATAATAACTGATCTATATGTTAAAACACTGGTATATTATAAATGTCAAGATCAAATAGTTAAATTCATTTTTATTACAAATCTTTTAAAAAGCAAATGTATAAGTCTTTTCAATGCTAAAGTAGCAAACGAATTATAAAAGCCTACATAATATATATATAACATCTATATCTATATCTATATCTATATCTATATATAAAATGTATTTGCAGCCTAGAACTTTTATCTGGACTATTTTAAAAATATGAAAAGATAATGATAAACACAGATCTTATCTTTTTCCATAGATTAGAAATAATTTCTTAAAGTTATTTCAGTCTCCTGTGCATGACCATCTATATTTGCACAAACATAAAAGCATCTGATTGATAAATTTTGACATATTAATTGTGTATTGGGTATGATTAAATATATTATTTGCATAAACTATTATTATTGAAGGTATTTGGGCTCTAATGATACAGCAAGTATTTCTCAACTTCTTTTTGCAATTAGTTGATACACAAATGATATAACTAAAAGAGTATCTGATAATGTGACCTAACATTACAAATTAAAAAGAAGTTAAAGAAACAAAAAGTTATGATTTTAAAAATAAAAAAATCTTTGTGAAATGAGCCATTAGCCCAATATTTCCAAAAAGCATGAAGGCTCAAAATTTTTATACTTTTATTGGTGCATTATAGTCTCACATCCTAATACAGTTTATAGTTATAGGGATATACATGAATGCAGCACTTGGTGAGTTTGTTACACATTCATTTTCCTTTCCTCCCTTTACTTTTAATTCAATATTTCACAGAGTTACTAGCCTTTGATTTATATAAAAATGAGATAATTGATTATTTGTTCTATTCAATTTGACTTTTGGAACAATAGAATATGACTCATTGAATAAAACTCAAAGATTAGGATATAAATTCAGTTTTATTCATCCAATTATTTATTTATTATAACTGATGATGGGACAAATAGAAAAGACTGAGAAGGATTTCTTAAGATAGCAGTCATGTGATCATCTCCCCAGTCACCTGTCTCTGACTGCAGCCATGCATTTGCAAGAAAATGTTATACATCTATATATCTATATGCACCAAATATATTTCCTGGAATTAAAGTAATGCAATAAAACAATAATAAAAATTATGGTAGCAATAATGATACTCAAGAACACTATAGTTTGCAGGACATTTATAAAATAGTTCCATATTCATTTTCATTGGAGGCATACACAAAGTAACCCCTGGAAATAGGACAAATATTAACTTCTGTGTGTGCAGAAATAAAGAAACAGAAAAATTAAGTGATGTATCCCCCGCAATTTAACACAGGATATGAAAAGAAATATTTATTTTTACTCAAAATCTACTATAAAGTATCATAGACCAACTATAGATATTGCAAAAACAGATAAACACCAAATAATTAATAAGATAAAAAATCAATAAGATAAAAATATTACTTGTATTGATCACATTATATATCAGTTCTGCTTCAATTTTTATTTTTGTGTGAATGTAAAGTGATATAAATATCTTTTGAAGATCACAACTCAATTAAAGTATATTACATGAATGATGTACAAAACAGTTTAACAAAAGGAAAAAGGCAAGACAATTATATAATATTATCTAGTAATTACTCCGAATCAAATAATGCAAAAACCATAAAATATCAGTTATTTACTGCATAATGATATTTGGGGTTACAATAGGCCAAATATACACCACCAGTCCTTTAGGTTATAATAGAGTCTCTAAAAAAATTCCTAAAGCCTAGTGACATCACAGTCATTGAAACGGTAGCAAAATGCATTACTAATGTGTCTGTGATGATATTGGTATAAACAAACCTATTCTACTGTCAATCATAAATGTAAATTACATTCAATTATGCAGAGCACATAATACTTGACAGTGATAACAAACAACTATGTTAGTGGGTTATGTTTATCTATGTGATACATTTTCAGTTTATTTTGAAGTATACTTTTATAAAAATTACTACGGTAATTAATACAGTATTTCGAGTTACACTACAAGCAGTCTCATCTAATGTTTACTATGTCTCTTCATTGCCTCAAGAGACCATGTCAAGTGATTGACCTCTAACATCTATGCATTTCTCAGAAAGTATCCCTGCCATTTAGCAAATATGAGTCTACTACTTTAACATATTTAAAGCAACATTCGGTACACAAAAAAAGATCAGTTTATTATTTTGTATTTTATTATTTGAAAACTGTTGAAGACAAAGTATTTATCCTCTGAGAATTCAAAGCAGGATATTTCTAAGAACTATGAAAGCAATGAATGAATTGAAATAAAGATTCAAGGAAAAAAATGTCTTTTTCTTTTTTTAATTAATTTATCTTTTTCTATGTCTTTCATTAATATTTCTGTGTCTTTTTCATTCTATACTTCTATAAGCCTTTGTTGTGACTCATAGATATATAATTTAATTATCAGCTGACCTGAGAATAATGATATATTCAGGTTATCCAGTCAAGTATTTTTAGGTTTCTGATCTTCTTTTCAAACTAAATACCATGAAACAAATGTAAAAAAATAATACCATGTGGATAGACATTTCAATTTTATGACACATGCAAGGATTTCTTTTGTATGTAGTACTGGGTATTGAACCTGAGGACATTCTACCTCTGAGACATACTCCCAGCAATATTTTATTTCTTTATTTTGAAGCAAAGTCTCCATAAGTAACCACAAACTTCTGGCACCAAACCTTTGATCCTCCTGTCTAAGCTTCCCAAGTATTGGAATTGTAGGCATGCAACACTGTGTCTCGCTCAGATAAAGATTTGGAAAGTTGAGCCGGGTGTGGGGGCACACGCTTGTAATCCCAGCATTCGCGAGGCTGATACCAGAGGATCCGGGTTTGCAGCCGGCCTCAGCTACTTAGAGAGGCACTCTGCAACTTAGTGAGACTTGGTTTCAAAATAAAGAATAAAAAAATAGGGCTGGGGGTATAGCTCGGAGTTAGAATGCCCCTGAGTTCAATTCCCAGTACCACGAAAAAAAAAAAAAATTTGGAAAGTACAAAATATTAAGAATGATTTTGATTATATTTTTCTTTTGTACTACATTTCACTTTGAAATGAGTAAGACATGGAAACTTTAAAATATTAGTTCATAAACAAATTAGTACTATAGTTCTATGGAAATCTGTGATTCATTTATACATTGACATTGATTTTTATCTGGTCTAACAATAGTTATAGTTTAAATATCAGTATAAAGCCAATATATAAATGCTGAAAGATTAAATTTGTCACAGTCTTTGCATCTTCTAAAGCTAGATCTCTCCTGCAGAAAAGTTATAAAATTTTTAATAATAATTAATTGATTTAGATGACAGATAATTTACTATCAGTTATAGTTGTAACATCTTTATTATATTGCATATATATTGATCATTTTACAACACAATGCTTCTACATATTAAACATCTTTTATATTTTAAAAATATATTTTAATTTTTAATTTAGGATATAAATTCTAATTTAGATTTACTATAAATAATTTATACTTACAAAAATATTGCAACATATGCAAATTGCAGAGGTGATGAATTTTTGTTCCTTGAATACTTCATTACATATATTCTACAAATCAGAGTTCTATACGACTATAGCCCAAATACCAAAATGACTTAACTAAGACTGGTTCATTATTTACATTTAATCCATAGAAATCATTCAAGTTTCACTATATTTCTATATACTAAAGCAATCCAAATCAGTATCATGTAAAAATTATGTCATCTTATGTCCTATTGTCCTTCATTTCTAGAAGTTTATGAAGCCTCACGTAACTTCAAACATTCTGTCAAAAGTTTCTGAATTTGAATTCTTATGCACAAAACAGGTTATAAAATTTTGGTAGAAACGTGCTTTTTCTCATTGTATTTTATTGGCTTTCCCTTATCACTTTTGAAGTTAACTTTTATCCCGTTATTTAGGTGCTGTCTACTAGGTTTTCCCATTCCAAAATTGCTTTTCTCTTTCTTTATTGAATACACATTTCATGAGTGGACATTTTGATGCCATAAAATATGCCATCCCTCATCAAATATTTACCCACTAGTTTTAGTATCCATTTACAATTTTTTTCTGAGTTAGCTATTAACTCAGAAAGTTGACAAATGGTGATTTTTTAAAATTTCCCTTTTTCTTTCTATGTCAGTTGGTATTTTGACATAGAATTTTCTTCCTTCCCATTTTATGTATTCATGTATTTCACAACATTAGTATAGACACATAGATTGTTTGATACTCAAATTGACATAGTTTGGTACAGAGAGAGTCCCTTCATTGTCTTTTATGTATCTGTATCTTAACTTGAGCCCTTCCTCATCTTATTATGCTTTCCAAGCAATGATGCACTTCTCTTTATCTTGCTTTTGCATTGTAGACCCAAGAGTATATCAGTAGTTTTGGACGCCTACATGTACATCAATAATTACTGCTATATTTGTCATCGCTTCCTCTGCACATTTTTGCACAACTGTTGTCCTTTGGTATTCCTGTATCACATCTTTAAAGAGATTGCTTACTTGATCCCTGCATCTTAAGATATCTTAAGTGGAACTATACAAAACAAAAAAAAGAGAAAGGAAGGGAAGTGGAAGAAAGGAAAAGAAAAAAGAAAGCAATGTCAGCTTCTCATTTGAGGGAATTTTGGATATCACAAAATGCATTGAAACTTCGGTTATTTATCAGCCAAGTATAAAAATTGTCTAAATCAATATAGTATATGTACTCCAGGTCAAATACCTCATTTTCATCACAATGAGAAAAAGAAGAAATGGAGAAGGAAAGAGAGGAGGTCGGAGAGGAAGAAGAAAAGGAAGAGGAAAAGAAATGCCAACCCACCTACTACAATAGAGAAATGTAATGAATAAATGTTGTTTACTCAGCATAGAAGACTGTATTTCCAACCTATTTCAAACTATATACTAATAATGCTAATTGTTTTAAATAAGTAGATTCACACATTCATAAAATTTACACTTCGATGTTGAGAATTTGCTTGTCTCTATACCCTGCACTGCCTTTCTTCAATGATATCCAGCTTATTATAATGATAATTGTTACATGAAAAACATTGATATTATCTCCAATAATGATTTTTAATTTTCAAGTTTTCAGAAGTCTTATTTGATCTTAGTGTAATTTATTTATTTGTTTATTTGTTTTTTTTTTTTTTTTTTTGCGGTACTGAGGATTGAACTCAGGGGCATTCTACCTCCGAACTATACCCCCAGCCCTATTTTTTATTCCAGCCATAAAGAAGAACAAAATCATGTTATTTGCAAGGAAATGGAGGGAACTGGAAAACATTATGTTAAGTGAGATAAGTCAGTCACTAAAAGTTAAAAATCAAATGCTCTCCCTAATATGTGGAAGCTAGGGAGAAAATGGGACATAAGAGGGACTCCAGGTGAAGGAGAATTCTTAGGTGAACAAAAATTTGACTTA
>PVLC010045162.1:0-11824 GCA_004027655.1 Graphiurus murinus | reverse complement strand
AAGCCGGGCGTGGTGGCGCACGCTTGTAATCCCAGCATTCGGGAGGCTGAGACCGGAGGATCCGGGTTCGCGGCCAGCCTCAGCTACCTAGTGAGGCACTCCGCAACTTAGTGAGACTCGGTTTCAAAATAAAGAATAAAAAAAATAGGGCTGGGGGTATAGCTCGGAGGTAGAATGCCCCTGAGTTCAATCCCCGGTACCGCAAAAAAAAAAAAATAAATAAAAATAAAAGAATAAGATTAGGCTGGGGGTGTAGCTCGGAGGTAGAATGCCCCTGCGTTCTATCCCCAGTACCACAAAAAAAGAAACAGGGTGATACGGCAAACACTGACATTCTACTCTACACTTAAGGCTTCTGTTTCAAGAAGTTTTGTGCAATAATTAATTAAACCCATTTCAGTAATATTACAAAAAGAAAACGATATGGGAACAATTCAGTAGAATTCAGAGAAAACTTGGGCTTGTTAACATCTAATCAGCTAAATTCTTGAGTTTGAGATATATTTATTTACTTGGTGACCTTAAATTGGATGAAGGTAATTTATGCAACAGATAATGATGTGGAATTAAATTTAAACAAAAATATTTTTTAAAAAAACTTAAACCACAGATCATTTGAGGCTGTGTGGTGTATTTTTGGCCTGGGGATGTAGCTCAGTGGTAGAGTACCTGCATATCTGCCTACCATCCACAAATCCTGGGTTTAATTCCCTGCACTGAAAAAAAAAAAGTTTTTAATATAGACCAAGATCTAGATGTTTGCACTCAAACAGCAATGACACTTTTTATAATCTGTTTTCTGCTCTGTTTGATTTAGAAAACACCCTATAATGTAGTCAATGCTATACTGGTGGTTTTGTTTTTGTTTTTTTTGTGGTACTGGAGATGGAACCTGGGGGCATTCTACCTCCGAGCTACAGCCCCAGCCCTATTTTTTATTCTTTATTTTGAAACAGGGCTTACTAAGTTGCAGAGGGCCTCACTAAGCAGCTGAGGCTGGCCGTGAACCCGGATCCTCAGGTTTCAGCCTCCCAAATGCTGGGATTACAAGCGTGCACCACCACGGCCGGCTGCTATACTGGTTCTTGAGTTCAATAATGTGAGCTCAACATGAATATGGAACTTCATTTGGGATAAACTTTAGTAGATATGAGAGTCTAAAATCCCAGGGGTTCCAGTTAGCTTTGGAAGTAAGTCTTCTAATTGTCAGGAGACCTGGGGCAACAGTGAGAGAAAATACAAATTATACAATCTGAACCATTTGAATGAGAGTTGGCTCAGTTTTTGACATTTTCTATAATTTCTGATATTTGATTTGGTTGTTCTGATAGTCTCAGTAAGTTACTTAGAATTTTTAGAGCATATTTACAGGAGTCCAGTTAGAGGTTCATCAGTAGATTTTTACAGGTCTGTTCTATACAATGATCTCTGAAAACAGTTTGGAAAAAGCATTTTTTTTTCCTTTTGTGGTACTGTGGATTGAACCCAGGAGTGTTCTACTCCTATTTTATGTTTTATATTTATTTAGGTACTAGGAGTTGAGCCCAGAAGCATTCTACCTCTAAGCTACACCCCCAAACCCCACCCTTTTGTGTGTGTGGTGCTGGGGACTGAACCCAGGGACATTCTGCCTCTGAGCTACACTCCAGCCCTATTTTATTTTTTATTTTGAAACAGGGTCTCACTAAATTGCGAAGGGCCTCACTAAATTGCTGAGCGTGGCCTTGAACCTGCTATCCTCCTGTCTCAGCCTCCCAAGAACTGAGATTATGTGTGCATCACCACACCTGGCCTACTTTTAATTTTAAATAGGATCTCACCAAGATGCTGAGGGTCTTGCTAAGTTGCTGGGGCTATCCTTGAACCTGCATTCCTGTCCCAGCCTCCCAAGTACTGGGATTAAGGGATTAAGGCATGCATGTGTTGATCTAAGCTTGCTTTTTTTTTTTTTTTTTTTTTTTTTTTTTAAGCAAGTGCTGGAAATCAAATCCAGAACTTCCTACATGCTAGGCAAGCATTCTATCACTGAGCTATACCTTCAACCCATGAGAGACCCTGTTTCCAAAAAAATAAAATAGGGCTAGGGTATAGCTTAGAGGTAGAATGTACCTGGATTCAATTCTCAGCACTATATAAATTAAAAAAAAAGATTAAGCTCTGCGTGGTGGCGCATGCTTGTAATCTTGTAAGGCTGAGACAGGAGGCCTGCAGTTTCGAAGTTAGCTTCAGCAACTTAGTGAGGTCCTCTACAACTTAGTGAGACCATGTTTCAAAATAAAAGAATAAACTGGGTGTGGTGGCGCACACTTGTAATCCCAGCATTTGGGAGGCTGAGACTGGAGGATCCTGGTTCGAGGCCAGCCTCAGCTACCTAATGAGGCACTCTACAACTTAGTGAGACCCTGTTTCAAAATAAAGAATAAAAAATAGGACTGGGGGTATAGCTTGGAGGTAGAATAAATACCAGTACCGTAAAATAAATAAATAAAAGAATAAAATCAAGCTGGGAGTTTAGCTATTCTATTCCCAGTACCACTAAAAAAAAAAAAGATTAGTAAGAGGAGAGCAACTATCATGTGCCTCCCCATAAAACATAATACTTTGAAAAAGCAAGAGTACCACCTGTAAAATATTCTTGCTAAGAGGGGTTAAATGAATCTAGTCAAACATAACTACCAGGTTTTTGGAAATCTGGTAGAGAAATTAATATTAAACAAAGGAGTTAATTGGCCAAAATTAGAATGTGGGAAATTCTTTAGTACAAATAATCCAGTTCCTAAAATAGATAACTATGTTGGGGGGGGGGGTAGTGAAAAGAAAAAGGACTATCTTAAAGAGAATGAAAAAAAATAGTAACTAAGTGCAGTGTGTGAGCCTTGTTTGAATCCTAATTCAAGTAAACTAGCTGCAAATAGACATTTCTGAGGAAAAAAACCAAAAATCAAAACTACACACACACACACACACACAAAAACAAAGTTTTAGAGGTTATTAATAAGTTATTGTTAGCAAGGTGTGGTGGCTCATGCCTGTTAATCCCAGTACTTGGGAGGCTGAGACAAGTGGATTGTACATTCAAGGTCAGCCTCAGCAACTAATCGAGACCTTGTTTCAAAACAAAAAATTGTAATCCCAGTACTTGGGAGGCTGAGACAGAAGGATCATAGGTTCAAGGCAAGCCTCAGCTAGTGAGGCTGTCTGCAACTTAGTGAGACCCTGTTTCAAAATAAAGAATAAAAATAGGGCTGGGTCCCAGAACTTGGAAGCCTGAGACTGGAGGATCCGGGTTGGTGGCCAGCCTTAGCTACTCAGTGAAGCCCTCTGCAACTTAGTGAAACCCTGTTTCAAAATAAAGACTAAATTCAATCCCCAGTACCAAAAAAAAAAAAAAAAAAAAAAAAAAAAAAAATAGGGCTGGGGTGTAGCACAGATATAGAATGCCCCTGGGTTCAATCTCCAAAACTGCAAAATAAATAAATAAAAAGGGCTAGGGGTGTATCTCAGAAGAATGTTCCTGAATTCAATCTCCAGTATCAGAAAAAAAAAAAGAAAAGAAAATTCAACATAGGATGCAGAGTCATTTGAAAAATGTAACAGACAGTAATGAAAGGAAAGGGAAAAGGGAGAGCACTATACAAAAAAAAAAAAAAAGAAAAAAAAAAGAAACAACAACACTCAAAAACCTGGGCAGCCTCAGCAATTTAGTGAGACCTTGTTTCAAAATAAAAAATAACTTGGACCTCAGCAATTTAGTGCAACCTTGTTTCAAAATAAAAAATAACTTGGAGGTAGAATGCCTCTGGGTTCAATTCAATCCCTAGTACAACAACAACAACAACAAAAAATCATAAGGTTCTATGAAATTAATGAAAACTAGTTTTCATTCCATTTTCTGGGTCAGAGTTCAAACCATAGAGTAGAAGTGCTTAAAAGCAATCTAAAACCCCTCCTTGATTTGGATGATGGTTCTCATTCAACTATCAAAGTGAACACAATCCTTATTTCTGGTTGGCTGAGCCTGGTATCTCCCAGACATATGACCACAGCAGAATGAAAATTATTTTTAATTATTTTGTCACTGACCTTTTTTTGCTCAGGGACCACTTTGTTCCAGGATGTTATTTTCTTTATAAAATAAAAGCAGCATCTTCATTACAGTGACAACAGTGGGAACAGGCATTACTCATTAAAGGAATGTGTACAGTGCAGCTCTGAAAGTGAGTCCTAGCAGAGACGACCAGTCCCCCAACTCACAAACCCTCAAGCTCCTTTCCAGTTGGACTCATGCTTAACTTGAAGGATGATATTCTAGTTGAAGTTTCCAAGAAATGAGATTTGAAGAATTTTTCAGATCTTCTAAACTAGATTTCCAATCCTTCTCAAGTAGCTACAGAAACATAGTAAGGGCAAGAGACAGTTTTACCTCCTGCGGATTTACTGCAGTTAAGACAGAAACCTCGTATGACTGCCTCCCTGACTGCATGGTCACCAAGTGATGTGTCACATCAGGCACTGAAGACAGGGGACGTGGGGATCCTTCAGTAAGCACCTCTGTGAAACAACAGAAAAAATGAATCATCAAAGAAATGTGAATCCCCATATACACCTGCCTCATCAAGCCTCTCATTAAAAAGTCTAAAAACTATTCCCTGAAAAACTGAACCCCATGTTCCTATATTTCTTTCAAGTTAATTCCTACCTGATAATCATTATCAGTGAATTTGGGATATATTTCAAAAAGGGGGATGGGAAGAAAAACCAAGAAATCCTGATCTTGTCTTAAAGTTGATCTTTAGCTGGGTGTGGTGGCGCACGATTGTAATCCCAGTACTTGAGAGGCTGAGACTGGAGGATCCAGGTTCGCAGTCAGCCTCAGCTACTTAGTGAGGCCCTCTGCAACTTAGTGAGACCCTGTTTCAAAATAAAGAATAAAAAATAGGACTGGGGGCATAGCCCAAAGGTAGAATGCCCCTGGGTTCAATCCCCAGTACCACAAAAAAAAAAAAAAAAAAAGAAGTTGATCTTTTTTCTCTCTCTTTTTTTTGGGGAGTGGGGGGCGGGGGCAGTACTGGGCATTGAACCCAGGGACATTCTACCTCCAAGCTACACTCCCAGCCCTATTTTTAATTCTTTATTTTGGAACAGGTTCTCACTAAGTTGCAGAGGGCCTCACTAAGTAGCTGAGGCTGGCCACAAACCCACAATCCTCTTGTCTCAGCCTCCCAAGTACTGGGATTACAAGCGTGTGCCACCATGCCCGGCTCGCTCTATCTATCTATCTATTTTGTGGAACTGGGGATTGAACCCAGGGGCAATATACCTCCAAGCTATACTCCTAGCCCTATTTTTTATTCTTTATTTTGAAACAGGGTCTCACTAAGTTGCAGAGGGCCTCACTAAGTAGCTGAGGCTGGTCACGAACCTGTGATCCTCCTGTCTCAGCCTCCCAAGTACTGGGATTATATGCACGTGCCACCATGCTCGGCTTGATAATTTTTCAGTAAACCTATTTGGAGTAATCTGGCTTTAGCAATGTTACTTGGATTAAAACTACTAAACAAGACAAATGCAGTTCAGGCAGGCAGATCTGGGGACCAGGGCCAGCCCTTAAAGCAGTCACCAATGATATTAACAGTACAATACGTGTAGATCAAGAACTTATTCTGCCTTCAGAGTTCCTAGTTAAGTGTCCCTTTCTCCTTTGGGACTTTCTTCTTCAAGGCTGGCAAAGCAGCACCATGCAATTTCTGTGTCTCTTGCTTTAGTTATCTATCAGTTCTGTGTAGGCTCCATAAAGAAGTAACACAAACATGATCACTTACACCCAAAACTGACTGGTAGGATGTAAGTACTATCAACACAAAATCTACACTTCTTAAATTTTCATCAGTGGGATCTCTATAAAAGTTCTGGAGACAGTTTATAGAAAAACCACTTGGTCCTCAAATTCTCAAAGTTTCTAGAGGTTCTGTAGCTTATATTGCTTTTCCAGACTATACCATGTAATTTAATGTTTGCTAATATACTCTCTTCCATTTACTCAGTGTTGCTTAACACATATAGTTAAGTTTTAACTTGCTAACTTGTTTTTCAGGTCCCTATTTCTACTCTAGTCTTTCCCATGGTGCCAGGCACATAGTAGGCACTGAATAAATGCATGCTGACCTCACCTGGTAAGTTTTTCAGAGAAGAGGGCCTGGCCTGTGTAACTTGGGTGAAATTTCTATACCAGAGAGGAGCAACAGTTTCCTAGAGAGCCCTTTCTTTTCTCCAGAAGATAAGGCTTTTGAAGGTATGGAGAAATTACTTTATATCTCCTCTGTAAAACCTGGTTATATTCTGTTTAAATGTTTTAAAAGTTAAGTTCTTCCATAACTGCAATAGGAAAGACAGAAATAATTGAGCTAGGATGCTAGAATTACAGATAATTTTTTTTTTTTTAATTCTTTTTCCTCTTTATTCTTGTCATCTTCAATGACTTTTTTTCCGTTTTGTGGTGCTGGGGATTAAACCCAGAACCCCCCCCCCGCCCTCAATGAATTTTTAAAAACAGATTCACTTATCCACCCCAGAGAAAAAGAACACAAATACTACTCAATCATACCACACCTATTCTCAAGAAGATGAAAACCTCCATGTTTAAGACACTCCATTCTTTACCCTCTAATTGCAGCCCACTTTCCCCAAATAAAAGAGAATTAGAAGTTTTACCATCATCAACTCCCAGGATAGAATTGGTATTTGGTAGGTTCAAGGACTCTCCACCAAGGTTAGGCTGAGAATTCATAGACACCAGGTTTTTACTGGGTACTGAAGCTTCTTCAAGCAAACTACTGCCCATTAGTGGCTCAGCTGCACAGAGAATAGGATATGAGAGACATACAACAGTCAAGTTTATGTCTGGTCCTCATTTTCCTTCATAAGAAAGCTGACCTTCTCTTTCAGAGCTAGAAGTTAATCTATATCTTGGACACCACATCCTATTTCACTCACTTTCAGGAAATAAGAATAAACCTAGAGAATGGAAAGGTTGAACCTTAGGTATGATTATCCTTATTTGTGATCAACATCTGAAGAATTAGCATATGAAATGAGTTGAGTAGATCTCTAGAAAGGAGTTACTTTATATGAAATAATTAGGGAAAAACATAGAAAAGGTATAAGAATAAAAAAGTTATCAAATTTTAGGTAGGGCAAAAGTAGCCATAAGTAACAAGTAAAAAATGCTTAAACTACTGTCATACATAAATCCTTTATCACCATGCCATTGAAACGCTGTCTCATGGGCCAGGATTAGTTACCAAAAAACTCATTAAGGGATCTTTTATGGTTTTTGTTCATTTGTTTGTGGATGGATCTCCCTATGCTACATAAGGTAGTCTCAAAACTCCTGGGCACAAGAGATCCTCAGCTTCCTGTGTAGCCGGGAAAGCAAGCAAATGCCATTAGGGGAACCTTGTAACTTTCTTTTCTTCTTTCTTTTTCTGCACTGCTGGGGACTGAAACCAGGGTCTTGCTCATATAGGCAAGAGCTCTACCACTGAGCTACACCTCAACCTAGGGGAGCACTCCCTCCCTCCCTTTTTTTTTTTTCACCCCTAGTACTAGGGATTGAACCCAGGGCTTCGTGCATGCTAGCCAAACACTCTACCTCTGAGCTATATCCCAGCGCTTTTTGTTTTTAAATATTACTTTAAGACAGGATCTCACCAAGTTGCAATCCTCCTGCCTCTGCCTCCTGAATCACTCAGATTTAAAGGCAGGAGCCACTGCACCTTGCTAAGGAAACTTTTAAAACTACATATTTTGAGATCTTAAAATTATCCTATTTATTACATTCTTTTGTTTTGTATGGATAGAAAGAGGAGTAACAAAAAAATATATGCTTTCTCTTTTTTTTTCCAGCACTGGGGATTGAATTCAGGGGTGTTCTACCTCTGAACTATACCCTCAGCTCTATTTTTATTCTTCTTTTTTTTTTTTTTTTTTCCTATTTTTTATTTTGAGGTAGTGTCTCACTAAGTTACTGTGTTCAGGACTCAAGCCTGCAATCTTCCTGTCTCAGCCTCCCAAGTACTAGGATTATAGGCACGGGTTGGCACCTGGCGTTTGCATTCCTTTTTTTTTTTTTTTTGCGGTACTGGGGATTGAACTACACCCCCAGCCCTATTTTTTATTCTTTATTTTGAAACAGGGTCTCACTAAATTGCTTGCATTATTTGAGAGCATATATTTTCAGCTGGGTGTGGCAGCATACCCTTGTAATCCCATACTTGGAAGACTGAGACAGGAGGATTGCAGGTGCACAACCAGCCTTAGCTACTTAGGCGCCCTCCACAGCTTAGTGAGACTATGTTTCAAAATAAAATAGAAGCCAGCTCATGCTTGTAATCCCAGCATTTGGGAGGCTGAGACTGGAGGATCCGGGTTCGCGGCCTGCCTCAGCTACCTAGAGTGAGGCACTCCGAAACTTAGTGAGACCCTGTTTCAAAATAAAGAATAAAAAATAGGGCTGGGGGTGTAGCTCGGAGGTAGAATGCCCCTGAGTTCAATCCCCAGTACTGCAAAAAAAAAAAAAAAAAAAAATCCCACTACTTTGGAGGCTGAGACAGGAGGATCACAGGTTCAAGGTCAGCCTCAAGCAATTTTGCAAGAGAACTTGTTTCAAAATAAACAATAAAAAGGGCTGGGGGTGTAGCTTGGAGTTAGAACATCCCTTAGTTCAATCCCCAGCACCAAAAAAAAATGTTGGCAGTGTAGTGGTAGAACACCCCTACGCTCCTGGGTTTAATCCTCAGCAACACAGGAAAAAAGAACGGAGACAATTGTATTGTTCAGCTATTTTTGGAAACTGCCAGCTCATCAAATGAGACCAAGATTCTACAATCAAAACAGTTTGAAAATCTTCAGATAGCCGGGCAGGCCAGTGACTTGGCTCTCTGAACACAGAAGATACAGCCCTCCACTATGCCCACCCTCCTCACCAGGTTGCTCCTGTTCTTGACTCCCAGCTGCTCCCAGCTGTAAGTGATATTTTCTCATGTGCACATTCCTGCTCCCACTCTGAGAGAAGGTCTTCCCACAAACTTGGCACTGATGAGGCTTCTCTCCTGAAACAGGGACCAGGTTAAGACAGGGCAGCCAAAAAGAAGGGGTAGATTTCTGATGGCTAGCGAGTAGACTGAAGACCTAGACAGAGAAGGCCAGAGGATGTTAAACCTAAGAGGCTGCTCCTTCTCCCAGATGCCCCCCTTTCTCAGGCTCCCAACTTTCAGTATATAGGGAAGGCAGAAAGGGTGTAACAGGGCTCAGAACCCGCATCACTCTCAACCCATCTTCCAAACCCACTGTATTGTGGCCTTCCAAAATAGTCTCTTCAGTATGGATAGAATCGCCACACAAAGTATTTATTTTTTTTCTTTTTTTGGTGGTACTAGGGATTGAGCCCAGAGGCATTCTACCTCTGAGCTATACTCCCAGCCCTATTTTATTTTTTAGTTTGAAACAGAGTCTCACTAAGTTGCAGAAGTCCTCACAAAGTTGCTGAGGCTGTGAACCTGTGATCCTCCTGTCTCAGCCTTCTAAGTACTGGAATTACAGGCGTATACCACCACCACATCCAGCTACTTTTGTGTGTGTGTGTGTGGTACTAAGGATTGAACCTAGCTTTATTACTAACAGCTACACCTTGAGCCCTTTTTGTTTTTTATTTTTATTTATTTATTTTTGTGGTACAGGGGATTGAAACCAGGGGGAGTTCTATCTCTGAGCTATACCTCCAGCCTTATTTTTTTATTTTGAAACAGGATCTCACTAAGTTGCTGAGGGCTTTGCTAAATTGCTGAGACTGGCTTCGAACCTGCAATGTCCTGTCTCCGCCTCCCAAATATTACTATTACAGGCATGTGCCACCATGCCCAGCTTACTTTCTGAGACAGGGTCTTACTAAGTTGCTCAGGCTGCTGGCCACAAATTACATTCCTTCAGCCTCAGCCCCCTGAGTGGCTGGGATTACAGGCATGCGCCACTAAACCTGGCTTTTACTTCTCTATTCAGATAGTTTTCCATGAACCTCTAGGACATGTGTCCTCCTCAAAGATTCCAATCTTGGGTTGTTGTTGTTGGTACTGGTCAAACCCAGGGGTATTCTACCTCAGAACTATACCCCCCAACTCGATTTTATTTATTTATTTGCATATATATATATATATATATATATATATATATATATGTATACACACACATACATATGTGTGTATATATATATATATACATGTGTGTGTATACACATATATGTGTATACACAAATATATATATATATATTGGAGGGGGATACTGGGGATAAAAACCAGGGGCATCCTACCTCTGAGCTACACCTCCAGCCATTTTTATTTTTTTAATTTTGAAACAGGGTCTTCCTAGGTTGCTGAGAGTTTTGCTATGTTGCTGAGGCTGTCCAACCTGCAATCCTCCAGTCTCAGACTCCCAAGTACTGGAATTACACAGGAAGGCACCACCACACCCGGCTCTAATCCTGGGTTGGTTCTTAATATCCTGTCACCACTCAGGGTCTTCAACATTCACATTGGTGGTTCTTCTAACATAACGATTTAAACTACCCTTTCCCAAACACTCAGTTTCCATTCCACTTACCCAGACAACTATACTTAAGAGTGGGCGTCAGAAACTCATACCCATGGGGACTGGAAGGTAGGAAAATTAAGTAAAATTACCAAATTGGGACTACAGTAACCTAGAGAGTACCTTCCCTGTAAAAAGAGAAGCTATTATTTTGCTATAGCCAACTGCTGCCATGAGGCCCAGCACTGCTAGATCTTCTGAAATGCTTTTTTATTTTTTGTAAAAGAGAAGCTAAAATTTCAGATCTTAAAGTATAATACCTCAACTTGTAAATACTGGGAATAAACAAAGTTGATAAAAACATGCAGCAGTCTTCACTGCTGATGAGAATGCAAAATATTACTTACAATCTCTGTGAGAGAATCTGGCATTATCTAGAAAAATTACAAATGCATTTGCCCTATGATCTAAATGAATGAATAGGGATCTGTATCAAAGTTATAAGGACAATATGGAAATACTCTATGCACAAGATTATTTACTGTGCCATTATTTTAAGTTGTCTAAAAGACTAGATGCAATCCAAATATTCATTAGAGAGAATGACTGAATAGTTATATAATAAACATGGCAGAATATTATGAACATGTAAAAAGGAATGAGGAAAATTTCCACACACTGCTATGGAGTGAATCCAGGAAATATTATTAGGTTAAAACAGCACTATACATAATTACAAAACCATACATGTATGTATATAATATGTATCCTTTGTATAAGAAAGAAAAGGAATCATATTCTCTGGGATGTCTATAATCAAAGACAAACAAACAAGTGTTGGTGAGGACATGGAGAAATTGGAACCCTCACACACTCCTAGCGGAAATGTAAAATGATTCTGCTGCTTTGAAAAACTGTGTGGTAATTCCTCACAAAGTTAAACAGAGAGTAACCAAATGACCTAGCAATTCAACTCCTAAATATATACTTGAGAGAAATGAAAACAGATAAACAGACAAAAACTTGCACAGAAATGTTCACAGCAAGCCGGGCGTGGTGGTGCACGCTTGTAATCCCAGCATTCGGGAGGCTGAGACCAGAGGATCCGGGTTCGCGGCCAGCCTCAGCTACCTAGTGAGGCACTCCGCAACTTAGTGAGACTCGGTTTCAAAATAAAGAATAAAAAATAGGGCTGGGGGTGTAGCTCGGAGGTAGAATGCCCCTGAGTTCAATCCCCAGTACC
>PVLC010045161.1:0-11905 GCA_004027655.1 Graphiurus murinus | reverse complement strand
GGGGATCCATGGGGCGACTGCTTACAGGGAATAAAGAGCCGCAGAGCAGGGAGTGTTTACATGCCCATCTTCTCGCCGCGAGGGAAGATGCTTCATCGTGGGGCTGGCTGCGGAACTGCACTCACTCCGATGCCCGGACGACGGCCACCAGGCCCCTGGCCACTCTCCTGCACAGCAGAACTGCTGGCTGCCTGGTCCTCTGGGGACTGAGGGGGACAAGCCAGGGACAGGCCGAGAAACTTTCCTGCTGCTGCAGAGCAGCTGCCACCAGCCAGCGTCACCTCCTGCGGCCGAGGGCAGATGGGCAAAAAATGCCACTTTCTCCCGCCTCCGGTTAACCTCTAGGCATCCTGGGCGAATGGCAGGCGGGAGGTGCGTCTGTGTCCCTGGGAGCCGGGAGAGTGACAGGGTGCGAGTTGGGTCTTTATTAATCCACCCACCCCAGAGCGTGTCTGAAGTGCGAGGGGTTTCGTCTTTCTGATCTTTTTTTTTTCGTGTTGATTTTAACTTTAGGCGTGATCTTCCTTGGCTGTTTCATGAAAGTCAAGTTCTCTGCTCACCACAACTGCATGGACAGCCCGGCACGCGGCAGTGGCAGCAGCATGTGGCCAGTGCTGGGTCAACTGTAACGTGCCCGAGAGGAGGGCCGTGCACCCCGGGGTGGGACGGGCAGACCCCGCACTCCAGCTTGAGATGGAGAGGTTGAGGACTTGCCCCAGAATCAAACCTAAGTAGCAGATCTGGCACCCCACCCCATGCATGCAGCCCGGGACCTGCGTCCTGTCCAGGGTACCACTTCGCACCACCCACAAATGTCCCTGCAGACGCGGGTCGCTCTCCTGGCTGCGTGGGCTTTCCCCTGAGCTCCTGACCGGGGTGACACCTCGTCCCTCTCCCCTGTCACTCGGGGCCCTGGCTGTGGTGGGGACGTCAGAGCGTTCCCCTTGGATGCTGCAGTGCACCTGAGGTTCTCCTGCTCAGGCCCTCAGCCGCCATGCCAGGGATGACCTTCATGGGGTGACCTGCTCCTAAGACCACGTGGGAGGGATGGGGCTTCAATTCAGTGATACCCCAGGCTGGGTGGGTGGCAGGAAAGTGACCGGCCCCAGTGCTGGAGGGACAGAATGGCACGCTGCCTTCAGGATCGGCACCACGGCTGCTGAAGTCCACCCCGCTGTGGACGGTGCTGCGGTGTGTCGGCCGGGGCCAGGCGCAGTCCTCCTGGGAGCCCCGTGGCCGCCTCATCACGGGCCCCTCGACTTCTCCTGCAAGGAAGTGGACACCACTTCCACCCACAGGGCCGATATCTGGCCCTGCTGGGGAACCCTGGGAAGGGTCCGGGAGGTGTCTGGGGTGGACTGGAAGATGTGTGTGTGCGTCCTGGTCTCCAAGCCCCAAGACAGTCCTACCTTTACTTATTCTACATTTTTTGGTTTGGGTTAATGATATAAAATACAAAGGTTTACAGTAAGCAAAGCAAGTTTCTGTGTTTATTTTTTGTGATACTGGGGATTGAACCCAGGGGCATTCTGCCTCAGAACTGTATACCTCCAGCTCTATTTTATTTTTATTTGGAAACAGGGTCTCACTAAGTTGCTGAGGGCCTCACTAAGTTGCTGAGGCTGGCCACAAACCTGTGATCCTTCTGTCTCAGCCTCCCAAGTACTGGGATTAGAGGTGTGTGCCACCACAACAAAACAGATTTCTAAGATGAGGTCCTGGGGCCCCCTAGACAGACTTGATAGGAATGGAAAAGGACTGAAAAAAAAAAAAAAGTCTGACCAGGGGACCCTGCATCTGCTCCGGGGACGAAGCCTGGGGCAGTGGGAGTGGCTCCTCCTTGTCCCCAAGTCCCACAACCAACAAATCCTCTGAGGCTGCGCCCGAGGAAGGAGCCGCTCACCAGAGGGACGGGACGGATCACGGGCCCTGAGATGCCCGGGCGGCTGGCGCAGGCACCGCTCAACCCACGTGAAGAACGCGCGCCTTCCTGACGAGCCTGCTCTGGTTTTACCGTTTACTGTCCTCCCTCTCTGGACTCCCACACAGCGATCTACCCGTCCCTCCACCTGAGAAGGCCAGGCTTTGTCACCTGGGATGGCACTCCCGGGCTGCCGAGGTGAGCTGTGTGACCCGCCGCCCCAGGAAACACAGGGCGATCCTGACCACGACTGTGCCGGGACAGACACATCGCGGCCTCAGTCCAGCCCCATCAATTGTGAGGGGAGGACTTTCATTACCACCCCGATTTTACAGAAAACCGAGGTGCGGGAAAATGACTCGGAGGAGCTGAGATGAAGCCCAGGCTCTGCCCGACAGCTGTCTCACCCCCCGGGTGGCCGTGCACCTCTGGCGACAGGGACAGCCCGACTCAGGTGCCTGCCGTCAAGAAACACCTTCTAATGAACCGCATCTGAGTAGACTTTCAGTCCTAGGGTGGAGGAGAGACGCTCCCAGCACTCTTTATATCTATTCACTTAGCTCCCAGCACTCTTTATATCTGTTCACTTAGCTCCCAGCACTGTTCACATCTATTCACTTAGCTTTCAGCACTGTTCACATCTGTTCACTTAGCTCTCAGCACTGTTCACATCTGTTCACTTAGCTCCCAGCACTCTTTATATCTGTTCACTTAGCTCCCAGCACTGTTCACATCTGTTCACTTAGCTCCTAGCACTCTTTATATCTGTTCACTTAGCTCCCAGCACTGTTCACATCTATTCACTTAGCTTTCAGCACTCTTCACATCTGTTCACTTAGCTCCCAGCACTGTTCACATCTGTTCACTTAGCTCTCAGCACTCTTCACATCTGTTCCCTCAGTTCACAAAACAGCCCTCCCAGATGATTTCTATTGTAGCTGCTTTCAATCTCGAGGAGAGATGGCCTGCCCCCAGCGAGGCATACAGGCTGGTCCGGAGCTCTGTGCTATGGCCGGGCTCTATCTTTAAGGAGCCCAGGCCGGGCTAGCTTTCCTCTTCCCACCTGCAGCGGAAGCAGGACACCCTTCAGATCCTTTCTGGGGTCCACCCGACGCAGGGCCTCGTGCAAAGATGGCGGCTTTCAGACCCACCCACAGCCACCCTGCTTCTGAGGACGCACGCGAGACTCCGCAGGCAGCGATATTTCTAACACAGTAGTCAGCCATTTCCCCTAAGTTACCAGGAAAAAAAAAAAAAAAAAACCACCAAAAACTATAGATGACAATCAGGTTGGTTTTTATGATTTACTGAAAATCAAAGACAAAGGGGGAGTTTTTTGTCTTTTTGCTGTGACAGGTCTAGAAATTTGTTGTACTACATTGATTCAATTTTCCTTGATTCCAGCCATCTTTCAATAACGCAACCCGCTTCTGCTAGCCGGGTACACAAGAGAAAACCCTAAGGAGCTGAGAATATTGAAATGGCTCTACCATTTCCATCTTTGAGACAAATGTTCCTCTCCGAGGAGAGCTGGCGGCGCCACGTGACTGCTTAACAACCCTCCGCACATGAACGGCGGCACACGCTAATGCTGTCTGACGAAGGCCGGGGGTCCTGCCAGGCTGACCTCCGGGAGGCTCCAGTGAGGCAGCCCCCTCGCCCCATCCCCCATGTGCTCCTTTCTGATCAGGAGAACACCCGGGCTCTTTGGGACCAGATGCCAAATGGGGTCTAACTAAGCAGAGTACCCTGCACCCTTGCTCTAAATCATAAGGCGGTTTGGTCATTTCCCCCAAGACACTCCTGGTGGCAAATAACAGAGGGAGAGAACAAAGTCAACGCCGGGCCTGTCCCCCACCGCCTGTCTTTCCTGAGCTGAGAATATTTTAAAAAATGAAGTGGAATTGATAGCTCCGTCTGTTACTTAAAACCTTCTGACTTTGAGAAGGAAGATAAGATGCTGGTCATACCCCACTGGGAGTAATAAATACATTAAAAGTAAGTTGGTTTTCCCAGCCAGGCTTGGGGTTGCACGCCTGTCATTCCAGTACGGGAGGCCGAGACAGAAGGATTGCAAGTTGGAGGCTAGCCTTGGCAACTTAGTGAGACCCGGTTTCAAAATAAAAAATAAAATAGGGCTGAGAATGCAGTTCAGAGATAGAATGCCTCTAGGCTCAATCCCAGCAGCCCAGCAGTGGTGGTCACATGGAAGCCAGAGGTCAATCCCCAGTAAACACGCACACACACACACGCACACACACACACACACACATTTACACATACATACACACACATACACACATACACACACACACTCACATACACACACATACACATACATACACACATACACACACATACACACATACACATACATATACACACACATACACACACATACACACATACATACACACACACATACACACATACACACACACTCACACACAAACACACACACTCACATACACACACATACACACACACACTCACACACACACATACACTCACACACACACACACATACACACACTCACACACACACAGAGTTACATTTTGTTGTTGTTGGGCATTGTATCTCCCCAGGCCTTTTTATTCTGAAACAGTCCTGCTGAGGCTGGCCTCAAACCTACAATCCTCTTGTCTCAGCCTCCTAAGTACTGGATTACAGGCGTGTGCCACTGGGCCCGGCTGTAAACCATTTTTTCTAAGAAATAGATTTGGATGAAGAGTTTTTTCAAAAGGGCACTCTACACCTGCCATTCCTGGAACAGACCCCTCATGGGGACGTGGAGACCCAGGTGAGTGGGTGACAGCCCAGGCCCGCCCGACCCACTCTGGAAGCTTACTTACCTCTTTTTCAATTTCTGCTAGGGATTTGATGGTGATTCCCAAGAGATCAAACGGCTGCATCTGGAAGTACAGATCAAGCCACCTTTTAACTGGGTGGACAAGTCTCCTTCTCACTGCTCTTATGCATGTCCACTGTGAAATCTCAGACAGCCTGCGGGCACCGGCGCTGCCCCACCCCCAGCGAGGGACACTGTGCGACTCTATCCTCATGGGCAAGGGTCCAGGGAGGGATGACAGGAGCACGGGGCGGTCAGCTGTCCCCCACCCCTGTGGTTCAGGACAGCTACTCTGTCGCCTGAGGATGGCGTCTAGGAGGGTCACGGCCTGGAACCGGAGACTGCGGCTGATCAACTCGGTCTCTCTCTGCCCACGTCCAGAGGAGGCTGTGGGAAGGTCTGCGCTTTCTCTCTTTCCTACAGGAGCTGTGGGCAGGGCAGGAGGTGCCCAAGGCTGTCCCCGGGGGCCACCCTGACTGCTGAGGAGCTCTGGGAGTCCCTGGGACCCCGGGGAAGGAGCTGGGGGGATTCCAGTTCTTTGAAAATGTCAGGTGAATAAAATAACTGCCCACCAATGACCACTTAGGAAGCAGTGTGAGTGAAAACAACAGCATTCATTTGGATGGGGGTTTCTAGAATTCAGGAAGATGGGACCTCTCTTTGCAGATGCTGGCTTTTCAACAGACAGCACGAAAACTCAGATACACAGGTGAGGAGAGCCAGCTGGAGGCCTGGCCCGAGACGCAGAGGAGGCCTGTCTGAGGCCCCTGGTCCTGGTCCCTCAGCGCACATTAGCTCTGGATTTCTGAGCAGGGCACCAGGCCTGGCCTCCTGAGTCTGGGCCAGCAGCTGGCAGCCTGGGGTGAGCAGGTGGAACCTGACAGTCCTCCAGGGAACCCCAGGGCCTTCGTGGTTCTGACCTGCAGCAGCCGGGCAGTGGCCACAGGGACTCCCTGAGCAGCTGGGAGCAGGAGGCCGGCTCAGATTTGAACCTGGCCTTCTCCTGGCTCGGCACAGGCTATAGCCCCTCATCATCCTGGCCTGGTAAAAGCGGCGTGGGCTGAGCAGCCAGGGCTTAAACTGCGTGTGCGGGGCGAGGACGGGGTGCCTGCCTGCGCTTCTGGGGTCCAGCAGCGGTCCAGCTGTTGCATCGTTAGGCTCTAACTACTCCACTAAACTTCCCGCCTGGAGCCAGTGAGCTGGGCAGAGCCGCTGCCGCGCCGGGGGACCGGGCCGGCAGGACGGGCGCCAGCATCGCCATGGCAACGTGGCCGAGTGGAGCCTGCGGAAGTTACTCAAGCTCCGCGTGTCACGTCAGGAGCATTTTTCAAGATTAAGCTGCTTACCAGAAGGGTTCAGAGGAGGCCTATTATATTTCATGAAAATGGAAACTACAGAGCAGGTCAAATCGCAAGCCGGGTGGTTTTAAGCTGGGTCCAAGAAAAACAGCGAAGGGGTCTTTAGCTAGTGCCCAAACTGGGGCCTTTGCGTTTCAGAGCTGCTCAAGGCAATCTTCTGGAGAAAGGATAAAAGCCAGAAACAAGTTTTCCCAGCCGGCCGGTGGGGGCCAGGCCTGCCCTCTGAGAGAGGGCTGCTGTGCCCTGGGGCTCCCTGGAGGGGCAGGCGGGTCCTACAGCCAGCCCAGGGCCCCGTGTATGGCAGGTGCCTCTCCTGGCCTGGATTCTGGCTTCCGGTCACCTCAGAGGGCTTGGGCGGGCAGGCACAGTGGTGCCCACCTGTAATGCCACTGGAAGGCTGAGATAGGAGGATCAGAGGTTTGAGGCCAGCCTCAGCAACTTAGTGAGACCCTGTTTCAAAATAAAAATTAAAAAGGGCTGGGGGCGTGGCTCAGAGAGTGTTCCTGGGTTCCATCCCCGGTTCTGAGACCTGGGCCTCGGTGTGGCATGCTCATGTGTATTATGCAGCAGTGCTGGCCCGGTAAGCAAGGACCGGCAGCCAGAGGCGCCCTGCCCTCCTTCCGGCCTTCGAGACCAGAGCAGAGTGCAATTTGCACAGCCTGCAGCAATTACAACAGGAAAACGGGGCAGGCTCCTTGCTGCAGGAAATAATCAACATTAAATAAAAAGGAGCAAAAATTTCTAAACTGCTCTCGGAAAACAAACTTGACAACCAGTGAACTATGTTCAATTTACCATCATATCTGAAAGGAAAGGGCTCAGCTGCGCGGAGTCCATCTGCTGGCTGTCTCCATCTTCTCCCCAGGCCCCCCTGCTCGTTCTTTTCCCTTTTCAAGTATCTGCTAGCTGAAGGGGGCCCAGGCTGAGTCAGGGTTCAACTTCCTGGGGGTGGTGCTGGTGGAGGGGTGCACACAGGTAGAAATGGCCCTGGGGCAGGAAGTGTGAGCCTGCCCAGAACCGCATGCAAGGGGACCACGGTCTGGCAGAGGGGAAGGGTGACGGAGCATGCAACTTACACTTTCTGGAACACACGAAAACTTCTCTGAAATCATAAAAGGCACGCCATCCATTGCTGCAAAAGAAGAAAGGAGAGAAAATGGCATTGGAAGTCACCACAGATGTGCAGTAACTTAAGCCGTCAACACAGAGAGTCCGGGAAAGCCCCTGGCCGGGGCCGGGTGACGCTCAGAACAGGTGAGTGGGAGGTGCGCGCTGAGAGCGAGTCCCCAGCTTCCGGAGACCCTGACCAAGTATGGGGCAGACTCCTCGGCTCCGCAGTGCACCAGACAGATGTGTGGACAGATGTGTGGACAAGCACAGAGGGCTTGTCTAGAAACCCTGCCCTGCCCAGGCCAGGAGTTTATAGATGTGGGAGCCACCAAGGGGCTGAAGGTGACACCCAGGGAGCCGTGACACTAGCCCGCTCAGCAGACGGTCTCGGCGCCAGGGTCCTCCCAGGCTGCCGGGCTCACAGGACCAGTCGAGGTGCAGGGATGAGGAGTCCTGGAGTCAGGTGGACTGGGTTGGAGGCCCGGCCCAGCAACGGAGGCTGCACGTGATGAAGGCGGCTGGCACCAGCTGCGGAGACGGGGCTTGAGGGCGAAGGGAGGATATGAGGCGCTGCCCAGTGCTGGGCAGGGTGGGCTCAGCGGGCCGGGGGGTGGGGAGGGGATGCGGTCATCGTCACAGTCCTTGTCTGTGACCCTCCGTCACGGTCCCAGGGCCTCAGGGCTGACTCTCGGCTCAGCGGTCTGCTTGAGTTTTGCAGGGGAGGGGTACCCCAATGAACGGGGAGCAGGGGTCCAGAGGTCCTGTTCCTTTCCCGCAGTCCCATCCTGCCCACAAGTCATTGCCCAGCGCAGGCCTCCACCTAAGTGACCAGCCTATTCTGGGTTCATATAGAAGCCGAGATGCTCCTCCTACTCTTCCAGAAAATGGATTTTAACAAACTCAGAGGAAAGGAAGCTGAGGCAGTAAGGTCCCTGGGACCCACCAACATGGGGGCTCCGAAGAGAAGCCAGTCACCGGGAGCCAGGCAGTGTTTGACAACAAGGCCAAGGATCTGCTGATTAAACTTCTTTTTTTTTGTGGCACTGGGGATGGAGCCCAGGGGCATTCTACCTCTGAGATACCCTCTAGCCCTATTTTATATTTATTTTTGAAACAGGGTCTCGTTAGGTAATGAGAGTCTATTTGCTGAGGCTCTCTTTGAACCCGTGATCTACCTGTTAGCCTCCCAAGTACTGGGATTAAAAGCGTGTGCCACCACGCCCTGCTAAACTTCATTTATTTAAAATAGCTAGTAGAAGCAGGGTGTGGTGGTGCATGCTTGTAATCCCAATATTTGGGAGGTTGAGACCAGAGGATCCAGGTTCACGGCCAGCCTCAGCTACTTAGTGAGGCCCTGTTTCAAAATAAAGAATAAAAATAGGGCTGGGGGGTGTAGCTCGGAGGTAGAATGCCCTGGGGTTCAATCCCCATTACTGAAAAAAAAAAAAAATAGCTAGTAGATCAAAGAGTATGGCCCCCATAATCCTAGTATTTGGGAGTCTGAAATAGGAGGATTGCAGGTTGAAGGCCGCCTCAGCAACATAAAGAGACCCTGTTATAAAATAAAATAATAAAGTAAAATAAGATAAAATAAAATGTCTGGGGGTGTAGCTCAGAGGTAGAATGCCTCTGGGTTCAATCCCCAATGGGAAAAAAATTACAGTAAGCTAAAAGCACATAAATTTTTAGCAAAACATTTGCCAAATTTCCCATGTTATCCATGTAGACAAGAGGGATGGGTATGGCCGGGAAAGGTTAAAGCCAAGAGAATCCCTAACCAGCTGAGTAGGCTTATGACAGATTAACGTATTGGTGTCAACCTTTAGTGACTTCTCTGAGGTGTCCCTGGCATCACCGCCTAGCGAGCATGTCTGTAAGCTGGATGACAGCAGGGTCCAATAAAGACCACAAAATGTCGGGATCCCGGGCTACCCCCACAAATGGAGTTTAGTGGGGGCCAACAAGTCCTGTATTTTAGGTCCAAAAAACCCACCTGTATCAGATGGGGACCGCTAGAGATGCGGGCGGAGTCTCAGGAGGAGAAAGGAAGTACGGCTTGGTTATAGTGGATTAAGTCGACAGTGTGACTTGACTGTTAGAAAGGGGCTCCTGCACGAGAGACACGCACAGGGCCACGGTCCCGGTGCCAGGATCCGGGAGCCGATCGCCCCGGTCTGTGCCAAGGTTGAGTGTGGCGCCCGATGCTGAGGCCATCCTCGCTGGGCCATCCCAGGAGCTGTGAAGGGGGCCAGGATGGCGAGGGGACTCGAAGCCCCCCACGAGGAAAAGCAGGAGCAGCCATCAGGCCTAAGCGCTCCCCAGGAAAGTGCGATCCTGTACACATTTACTCCCGATGCCCAGCACCCCGGAGGCCAAGGAAGGGGGCTCCCCTCCTCCACAGGAGGGTCGGGGGGCCTAAGCAAACGTCTGCACCATGTCCAGGGCTGCATGAGAGCGGGGCTCGGGTGGTCAGCTGTGGCTTCGGAGACCTCACCTTCCCTGGGGAGGGGGCACTGCACTGGCCTGCATGTGTTGGGCAGAGCTGACCTGTGGGCCCTGGACCCCTGCTCACTCCACAACATCCAGTCCTACTCTCCTCATCGGGGCAGGCTTTCAGAGAATTGCCAAACATAATTCTTAAAATCAATGGCACGGATTTTTCATGTGTTCCCAGAGACTGTCCATAAATCACCTCTGTCCTGGCTTCTCACGGTGAGCCGTGCTCTCTTCCTTCCTTTCTCTTTCCCCGGCCAAAGCTAGGACGTTTCCTTCACTATTCTTCTCCCGCTGAGATGCTGTGATGGCCTTTCTAGCAGCCAGTCTCTCGCTGACTCTACACAGGGTGACACAGTTTGAGGACCTGGTGACAGCCCCTGGAGAGGCCGCAGCTCTCGGGGGAACCCCTGCTGTCAGCAGGAACTAGGACTGAGGTCTCTCCCTGACGCCACTTGACCAGTCTGTAGTCACAACCCAGAAGCGGGGACGGCCTGTCCTTCCTCACCGCAGCTGAAGGTGGCATTTGCAGGGCACACATCAGCCCCTTCTTTAGACCCTGTGGCCCTGAGGTGATACTGCAAGGCTCCCCCAAGCCTGGGGGGTGACCGAGATTCTCTCCTAGCCCAGTTCTACAAAAGAGGGACTAGGAGAGGAAACCCAGGGTCCCGAGTAGCACTGGTCCTGAGAACTTGCATCAGATGCTAGCCCGCCACATCACCATTTGCAGGCTGGGTTCAGAGAACTGGGGGTCGGAGGAGTTTTGCAGCTGGGATGGAGCCGAGGTCCAAGCCTAGACCCTGGCTTGTGCCGTGTCCGGGCTCAGGCAGGAAGGGACGCTGTGCAGACCTAAGCTGGCACCTCAACTTGCTAGACGGTGGCTGTGTGGCAGCTCACCTGAGCCTTGTGGATAACAGGACAGCTCGCTCAGAGGCTGAGGAGACGGGCAGTGAGACAACAGAGAAGCCCAGAGTGCCCAGCGCGCAGGGAGGGGCAGCCCGGCAGTGGGGGTTTCTATTTGAACCGAAAGCCACGCACTGGGCAGGTCTCGCAGCGCCAGGCCAGTGTCTTTTGTTTTCTTTTATTTTTCTGCTTCCATTTTATTTTAATTTCTTAAAATATTTTATTTTGGGTGGCAGTTTTAAGAAAACGCTGATCGGCAGCGCGGTGCGACATCCAGCAGATGAAAGCGGGGCTGTGCCGCGGGCTCCGTAGCGCAATTAGCATTCTCCTAAACAAACGAGCTTCAACAGAGCTGTAATTAAGCAGGCCTGTAATTAAGTATATGCCCTTTATCATAACGATCATGCTTAAAAATGGCACTATGCATGGAACTCTGTTATTAATGCTGTAATCCCAAACTGAAGTGCGGGGACATGGAAATCAGCATGTCAGGCCTGTCACCAAAGTGTTTGTAAAATACATTAAAGAAAAAACCCCAGAAAACAATGAGCTCATTCAACTGTTCTTTTACAATCCGGCACTACAAGTCAAGAGGATGGTGAATGCTTACAGATTCTGCAAGGCTTAAACAAATAAAGCTCTAATCTGCTACTGCATTAGACACACCCCCTACTTTAAGAGAAGGGAAAGGGGGAGGTGGTGCTCTTTTTTTGCCAGCTAACCCGGATACCTGTCTCTGCCATTCTCAGGGAAGCAGGCCCGATTTGCATGCTGCAATTGTTTGGACATAAAATTGGATTCCTGCTCACACAGATAGCTCTGCCATGAATCTGTAGGAACTCTGCCTGGCAACTGGATGGGATTACAGCTCTGCCTCCTCCCTTCCTGTGGGAACTATAATTTTACTTGCCGAGGCAGTCCCCCAGAGCCATCTCATGATTCTCCTCTTAAACACCCCCCACACCCCACTAGGCTTCTTCAGGCTCAGCACAAGCCCACCATGACCCGTCCCCAAAGGCTCTGGACCTAGGACCACCCATCAGCCTGGAAAACCCAGCCTCTCAGGGTGGCTGACCCCCTTTCTTCGACGACATCTCCAAGAGCAGAAGGGATGAGAAAATAACTCCAATCAACACATGGGTTTAACTCCAGCATGTTTGATAGAGTCATAAAGTCGTGTGGTAAAAATGTAAAATTTACAATAGGACTCCATCACCAGCACCTCGGCTGCTGCCTGCGTTCAGTCGCCATGCGGTGTTAAGAGGACCCCG
>PVLC010045160.1:0-12006 GCA_004027655.1 Graphiurus murinus | reverse complement strand
TACTGGGGATTGAACTCAGGGGCATTCTACCTCCGAGCTACACCCCCAGCCCCTTTTTATTCTTTATTTTGAAACAGAGTCTCACTGAGTTGCGGAGTGCCTCACTAGGTAGCTGAGGCTGGCCGCGAACCTGGATCCTCCGGTCTCAGCCTCCCGAATGCTGGGATTACAAGCGTGCGCCACCACGCCCGGCTCCTAACCAGTTACTTTTACAAAAACTTAGATACCGATTCCCTTGATTGAAAGTAAAACAAAGAATTCAGGGAGAAAGAAAAGAAAGATCTTCTGTGGATGAAATCCTTACCTTTGTGTTTTTTAGAATCATGAGGTCAGTGTTATTATTTCGTATCAGGAACTGCAGATGTAACTCAATAGCCATTTCACCACTTAAAATTTTAATCATTTTCAAAGTCTGGTCCTTAGGCTCTGGACTCTGTCCAAGCAAACAAGAACGAAAATTCATATTATTAGAGCTCACTAAGCCACCTTTATTTCATCAGTCCCAAGCCAGTGAAATCGAGTCCCAGACACAAAAAATGATCTATTTACCTATGTACTTACTTAAATTAATTAATTTATTATTTTATTGTGGTACTAGAGAACGAACCCAGAGGCATTCTACCTCTAAGCTACACCTCCAGCCCTATTTGGTCTTTTATTTTGAAGCAAGGTCTCACTAAGTTGCTGAGGGCCTCGTTAAGTTGCTGAGTCTGATCACCAATCTAAAACCCTTCTGTGTCAGCCTCACAAGTACTAGAATTACAGGTATGCGCCACCACACCCAGCTTAAAACAATCGTCATATTTTAATGATAGGACCTAGGAAATGCAATACTCACTATTTTAAACAAAATTTTATTTTTCTTTATTAGATGCCATTGAGATAAAATACTACTTTGATGAAAGAATACAATTCATTCCAAACTAGCTCCCAATATAAAAGTTAAAAAGAAAAAACTGGAAAAGAATAGTTATCAGGAAAATTACATTATTATACAGAGTCAACTCATACTTTACATGAGAAAATCTGTATTTAAGGTTGAGAAAACAGAAAAGTACCTTTAATCAGCATATACATATGATCTCATGAACTAACAAGTCACCAAGGTAACCCTCCATCCTGGAGAACAGCTGAGGTTTACATGCCTCAGCATCAAAAACCCAAAGTCCTAGTAGAGGAAACATTTACATGCAACACATCACTGCTCTGCTATTTACTCCACCCTTTCAAATATGCCATGAACACTGGAAACAACACAGGAACTAAGTGGCCCCTATGTGATACAATGCCGTTTGTTAAAGAATAAAATAGGGATGGGTTGTAGCTCAAAGGTAGTATTCCCTGGGGTTCAATCTCTACTGCCACACACCAGCACCCTCAAATATGTATACACATACACTTTTTACAAAAAGTCCTTTTTTGTGGGTGTGGTCCTGGGGATTGAAAGCAGAGGGGTTCTACACTGAACTATACCCCTAGACCCCCTTAAAAAAACTCTTTTTTTTTAAAACAAGGTCTTACTAAGTTACTATGCACTGGCCTCAGAAAATCCATTTTTATAAAATGACTTTGGTATCAAATTTAATAGTAAACTTTCAAAAAAGCAGATACATATCACTTATTTAAAGGAATTTATGATACACCACATTAAATGGCAACTTCAACTTCAAAAAGTACACTCACTGTGTCGGACGTCTTTCCTGTAAGCGTGCCACCTGTTTTTTCTTCTGTTTCCATTGAGTCACTAAAATGAAGACAACCAACAATCAATAATCTGATAAATCTTTTCTAAATAGAATGTGTAGGCATTTTTTATACCATATATCCAAACAAAAAAATTAAATATTTTTCAATAAAACAATGTTTACTTCATGAGTATTATCAATAAGAAATCACCCAATTATTGACTTTTTTTCAAATAAATTCATGAAAACACACAAAGCAACGAGGTCAGTAAAATCAATGAACAACAAATGCAATAAAAACAGGGTACAAACTGGGGGCAGTGGTACATGCCTATAATCCCAGTACTTGAGAGGCTGAGACAGGAGGATCGCAGGTTCAAGACCGACATATGGTAGTTCAGTGAAACCTTATTTCAAAATACGTGTGAGTATAGTTCAGTGATAGAATGTTCCATGCTCAATCCACAGTACCACACATATACACACATAAAAACCAGAGTGCAAAGTATTCCTCTCCATTCCCAGTCAGGTGGTAGAGATAATCAATAAACTGTTAGACTGTAAAGCATTCAAACTCCCATAACTATTAAAATTAAACACCCAATACCCCTTTTTAGGTCAGAGCTCCACACTGAGAAAATGTTGGGCAGAAAACATAAGCTATTATTTTGTTTAATACTTCACAAACACAATAGAAGAGAAACTTTTAGAAAGCAGTGAAATTATGAAAACTATCCCAAACAAATTTCCTTTGTAAAAGTTTAGGAAACTAATTTCAGGAAACAAGCCGCAGAAAAGAACTAAAGTAATATAAGAAAAAAATTATTTCAAAACAACAAAAGACATTAAGAAAATTATACAAGATTAGAAAAAAGAAAGAGTACCAGTATTAGGAAAACTAGAGAAAAATTAGAGGAAAAAGAAATCATTTCAAAAATGAAGATTAACTCAGAAAGAACATGCCTGTAAATAATCAACACATAATGTCTTTAAAAAAAGAAAGCAAAGCCGGGCGTGGTGGCGCATGCTTTGTGTCAGCCTCCCAGTACTTGGGAGGCTGAGACAGGAGGATCACAGGTTCAAAGCTAGCCTCAGCTATTTAGTGAGGTTCTCCTCAACTTAGTGAGACCCTGTTTCAAAATAAAGAATAAAAAATAGGGCTGCGGGTGTAGCTCAGAGGTAGCAAGAAGAAAAAGTTGTTTTTTTTTTTTTTTTTTTGCGGTACTGGGGATTGAACTCAGGGGCATTACCTCTGAGCTACACCCCCAGTCCTATTTTTTATTCTTTATTTTGAAACTGAGTCTCACTAAGTTGCGGAGTGCCTCACTAGGTAGCTGAGGCTGGCCGCGAACCCGGATCCTCCGGTCTCAGCCTCCCGAATGCTGGGATTACAAGCGTGCGCCACCACGCCCGGCTAAGAAGAAAAAGTTTTGTCAATCATAAAGAAATAAACTAAATGCTACCCCCCTAAGATCACTTAAAAGAAAAAAATAGAAGTGGAAAAAGATTCAAAAGAAAATGACAAATACAGACAATGGGCAAAGGAGATCTAACACACCTATAAAAGAAGACCTCCAAAGAATAAAAACAGAACAAGGAAGCCAAGCGTGGCGGCTCAAATCTATAATCCCAGTATTTGAGAGGCTGAGACAGGAGGATCATAGGTTCTCAGCCAGCCTCAGCAACTTAGTGAAGCCCTTACAGCAACTTAATGAGACCATGTTTCCAAATAAAATAGGTCTGGGGGTATAGCTCAGAAGTAGAAGGCCACTGGGTTTAATCTCTAGTATCACACATACACAATAATAACAATAAAAATGTTCAAATTTTATGTTATTTTATTTAGTTTACGTGTGTGTGTGTGGTACTGGGGATGGAGCCCAGGGGCATTCTACCTCTGAGCTACACCTCTAGCCCTATTTTATTCTTTTATTTTGAAATAGGGTCTCACTAAGTTGCAGATGGTCTCACTAAGTTGCTGGGGCTGGCCATGAACTTGTGATCCTCCTTTCTCAGTCTCCCAAGTACTAGGATTACAAGCATGCGCCACCACGCCTGGCTCCAATTTTTTTTTTAAATCAAAAAGAACAAAATAAATAAAACTAAAATCCAAGAAAACCTTACTTTCTGAAGCAGAAAGAATTTTGGTGTTTTTTGAGGCCCAGAAAGAAGGCTGGTGAGGTTAGAAAGTAGTGAGCAAGGAAGAGATCAAGGGAGTGAATGGCCAGATCATGTGCTGTCTTCTCAGTGTATAAAGGGAACTGGTTGCATGAACCATCACAGATATCTGAGGAAGTGCTAGTCCTTTAAACAGCACAGTAATTGTATATAACCTAAGCGTATCCTTCTCCCATAGACTTCAAATCATCTATGGATTAGTTGTAATACCCAATACAATCTAAATGCTATATAAGTAGTATTACACTCTATTGTCTAGGGAATGACAAAAAAAAAAAAAAAAAGCATATTCAGTACAGTTGTAAATTTTCCCCTAATTTTAATCCATAATTGGTTGAATCTCTAAACAGAGGGATGACTGTATAGCCTTACAGGCTGCTTTCAGAACTTAGAATTTTATTTGAAATGTATTTGGAAAGTATTACAGGTTGAGAGGAGATCAGCATCTTATTTAGATTTCAGAAAAATGACTCTCATTGCTGTATCGACAACTCTGGAAGGAAAGTAAGTATAACTAAGATATAACCATTTTAAGTGAATGGTCTAAATGCATAAGGAAATATAGGAAAATAAAATTTAATACTGTGTTGGTCTAAGATACTTATGTGTTCAGTTATAACAGAAGCACAAAAAGTTGAGAATGTTTCTGACTTTCCAAATATCTAGCGCCTCGATACATCTAAGACAAGTATCTTAAAGCAAGCCCACCTACCTGGCCTAAGGTGTTTTTGGATACTGGGGACTGAACCCAGGAACTAAAACATGCTAAGTAAGTACTTTATCACATGCTATATCCCCAACCCTTTTTGAGACAGGGTCTTTCTTACTAAATTGCCCAGGTTGGTCTTGGTATCCTTCTGCATCAGCCTCCAGCAGCTGGGATTACCGGTAGATTTATTTTTTTGCAGTACTGAGAATTGAACCCAGTGGCATTTTACCTCCAAGCTATAACCCTAGCCCTATTTTTTTTTTTAATTCTTTATTTTGAAACAGGGTCTCACTAAGTTGCTGAGTACCAGACTAAGTAGCTGAGGCTAGCCTCGAACCTGTGATCCTCCTTTCTTAGCCTCCAAAGTAATGGGATTATAAGCGTGCGCCACCACACTCGGCTAGATTTTTAATTTATTTGA
Source organism: Graphiurus murinus (assembly GCA_004027655.1). NCBI lineage: Eukaryota > Metazoa > Chordata > Mammalia > Rodentia > Gliridae > Graphiurus > Graphiurus murinus. Next base: position 7,013 of record PVLC010045160.1, on the reverse strand, counting down.
CTAAATAGTACACATGCTGTCTGGTAGGCTTTCCCAACCAGATAATCCCTTCTATTTCTTCCCAGAAGGGTGGTTTCTTTGCTTTTCTTTACTGTGCTTATTCGTATAGTGCAAAATAGCACAATAGCCTACTATGAAAGCTAATGGTTGAATTTATTATTAAGATGTCAGCTATGCATACTATACCTATTCCCAGAGTGAAATAGATTGGTTAGTTCTGATGCAGAAAGATACTTGTACCTGTCTTTCTCTGATCCTGGAACAGTACCCATGTTGGTGGATCCAGGCACAGAAGCAATGGGGGTGCCAACAGTTCGAAGATTCTGGATTACAGATGACAAAAACTGCTGGCTAGCACTTTCGTACAAATCAAAGCAAATCTGATAAGCCATCAGGAGGTTGTCTTCCTTTACCAGTTTTTCTAAGATATCACTCACGGCCTGAGGATCATCTAAGAAAATTAAGCACTGAAATAGAGATAAAGAACAAGAACATAATAACTGAAAATTTTACTGCAAGTTACTTAGAACAGGATAAATTATTAATTGCTGAATGAATCTTGGCTTATTTTAGTTGTTTCTTTTTTTTTTTTTTTGCAGTACTTGAGATTAAAACCTAGGGTGCTTTACCAGTGAGGTATAACCCCACCCCATTCTCTTGTTTTTTCATTCTTGAGATAGGGTCTCACAAAGTTCCCTGGCTAGCCTGAAGCTTTTGATCCTCCTGCCTCAGTCTCCCAAGTAACTGGGATTATAGGAGTGTGCCACTGTACCTGGTGGCTTCCTTAAATTGATCCACAGTTTATGTCCAAGCGTTCCTTAGCTTGTATTTTCTGTGTTACCATATGTTGTAAAAATTTTTCACACATTCAACATATTGTACTGTGATGGGCCAGGACAAGAGACTAAAATTATCATTTGAAGCATTTTCTTTACTATTACAATCAATCTGCCATATGCTTTAACAAAATTATCTGAAAAGTTATGATTTTTAAGAACTCAAGTTAAATGTTTTTGTTATCTTAAGTAGCAAGTAACTCAAATTCAAGATAAACACACAATCAATGTTGTTATAAGAAAAGGAAATAAGGGAAACAAAATATATGACCAATAATAGGGAATGGTTAAGTAAGACAGAGTACATACACTGGATTATTATTGCACAATTTCTTAAGAAAGAGTTACAACAAGGAAAAATGTTAAGTTGAAGACTATGAATAATTGATGTTAGTCTCCAAGCAAGGGAACTTGGTAGCAGGAGAAAAGAAGCAGGAAGACAACTTTTCACTCTATCCTATACAGTTCACTTTAAATTTTCTTTTTAGGTACTGGGAGTTGAACTTAGGGGCATTCTATCTCTTACCTATACCCCCAGGCCTTTTTATTTTATTTATTTATTTTTGGGGGGGGTACTGGGGATTGAACTCAGGGGCATTCTACCTCCGCGCTATACCCCCAACCCTATTTTTTATTCTTTATTTTGAAACAGGATCTCACTAAGTTGCGGAGTGCCTCACTAAATAGCTGAGGCTAGCCGTGAACCCGGATCCTCCAGTCTCAGCCTCCCAAATGCTGAGATTACTAGCGTGCGCCACCACGCCCGGTTTTTTATTTTATTTTGAAACACGGTCTCACTAAGTTGCTGAAGCTGGCCTCAAACCTGCAATCCTCCTGTCTCAGCCTACCAAAGTTACTGGAATTTCAGGTGTGCATCATAATGCCTGGTTTGAATTTTAAATAATTTGAAAGTGTTACCTGTTAAAAAACGTTTTAAAGGTTAGAGGTGTGGCTCAGAGATAGAGGAGTGCTTACCTAGCATGCGATACTGGATTTAATCCCAACATCACAAAAAATAATAAATAAATAAAAATTAAAGATGCACAATATTTGCAGAGAGCCTCACTAAGTAGCTGAGGCTAGCCTTGAACCTGGACCCTCCAGTCTGGATCCTCCAGTCTCAGCCTCCCAAGTACTGAGATTATAAGCATGTGCCACCTCAGTTTTTTGGTGTTTTCTACCTTCGAGCTCTACCCCCAGCCCTATTTTTTATTCTTTATTTTGGGTTTTTTTTTTTTTGGCGGTACTGGGGATTGAACTCAGGGGCATTCTACCTCCGAGCTATACCCCCAGGCCTATTTTTTATTCTTTATTTTGAAACCGAGTCTCACTAAGTTGCGGAGTGCCTCACTAGGTAGCTGAGGCTGGCCGCGAACCCGAATCCTCCGGTCTCAGCCTCCCGAATGCTGGGATTACAAGCATGCGCCACCACGCCCGGCTTTTTATTCTTTATTTTGAAACAGGGTCTCACTAAGTTGCGGAGTGCCTCACTAGGTAGCTGAGGCTGGCCACGAACCCAGATCCTCCAGTCTCAGCCTCCTGAATGCTGGGATTACAGGCACGTGCCACCACGCCCGGCTTTTTTTTTAACTATTAAAAATTACATGGAAACAAAACTCTAAAAACCTACATAAAGAAAACTAAAAGGAAATAAAATGATAATGTTAAATTTACATTAGGTGAGACAAAATAAATCAACTTGAAATCTTTGACTTTGAGTGATTTAATTGTAGATGCTTTTTCTTCTAGCATTTCGGTTTCAAATTTGTTTTAAAAAGCATTTTTAAGTGGGATGTGGTGGCATACACTTGTAATCCCAGTACCTGGGAGGCTGAGGCAAAAGGATCACAGGATCAAGGCCAGCCTCAGCTACTTAGTGAGGTCCTCTAGAATTTAGTGAGATCCTGTTTCAAAATAAAGAATAAAAAATAGGGCTGGAGCTGTAGGTTGGAGGAAGAATGCCCCTGGATTCAATCCCAAGTACCATACACACACAAAAATTTTTTTTAAAAAGCATTTTTAGAGCCGGGCGTGGTGGCGCACGCTTGTAATCCCAGCATTCGGGAGGCTGAGACCGGAGGATCCGGGTTCGCGGCCAGCCTCAGCTACCTAGTGAGGCACTCCGCAACTTAGTGAGACTCGGTTTCAAAATAAAGAATAAAAAATAGGGCTGGGGGTGTAGCTCGGAGGTAGACTGCCCCTGAGTTCAATCCCCAATACCGCAAAAAAAAAAAAAAAAAAAAAAGCATTTTTAAAAAAGGGTTTTCTGTGCTTGCTTCGGCAGCACATATACTAAAATTGGAACGATACAGAGATTAACATGGCCCCTGCGCAAGGATGACACGCAAATTCGTGAAGCGTTCCATATTTTTTGTTGATATCTCATAAATTTCTATGTAACCCTGTTGTACTCAAGAAATGTATAAAAAAAATCCATGCCGAAAATATAAATAAAAAAATTTAAAAAAAAATAAAAAAGGGCTTTCTAATCTAAACTTATAAAAAGTATAGAAGATGAAAACACATAAGAACACATTACAGCCTCACAGTTTAAAATCGCCAAACTATGGAACCAGCCAACACGTCCATCAACAGAGGAATGGATTACAAAACTATGGGATATGCACACAATGGAATTCTACTCAGCTATAAAGAAGAACAAAATCATGTCATTTGCAGGGAAATAGATGTATCTGGAAAACATTATGTTAAGTGAGATTAGTCAGTCTCAAAAAGTAAAAAATTGAATGCTCTCCCTAATATGAGGAAGCTAGGGAGAAAGTGGGTCATAAGAGGGTCTCCAGATGAAGAAGGAGAATCCCTAGGTGAACAAAGAATTTGACTTAACGGAAGGTGATGGGGAGAGGGGGATGGAAACACCCTAATGCACATGATGCATTTTCACAAACTTATCACAGTCAATCACTAAACTGAACTTGGGAAGGGGGGGGGGGAGGGAATTGGGGAAGGGTTAAATGAGAGATGTGTGCATGTATGCCTTTACCAGCTTGTACGTAACAAAGATGTATAGTTACAATGCACCAATAAAAAATAAAAAATTTAAATTAAAAAAACACACACTACAGTGAAGAAATAACATGTGTGATAAAATGCTATTCCCTTAAGCAGAATACAAAAGTATATACAGTATAACGATTATTTAAATGCTTCGAAGTGCAGTGGCACACCTGCAATTCTGCTGCTCAGGAGGCTGTGGGAGGAGGATCCAAAGTTCGAACCCAGCCTCAGCAACTTAAGTTAGACCCTGTCTCAAACTAAAAAATAAAAAGGGCAGGGGATACAATTTGGGGGTAGAATGCCCTTGGGTTCAACCCCCAGTACCACAAAAACAACAAAATGGTGAACCTATGCACTTCTCCAGTCAATAAAATACAACATACCATTGAAAAGAATGCTAGTAGATTTACATCTATCAGTAAATTAGGGAAAACATTTAGTACTACCTTGGGGAAAGGCCTGGGGAAGGGGAAGGGAAAGATTCTTCACTTTAGATTTCTTCTATATCACCTGATTCATTTTTAAATGTACACTACATACATTTAAAGATAAATGAGAAAATACATATAACAAATGCCTTTCAAAAAAATAGATTTTTAGAGCCGGGCGTGGTGGCGCACGCTTGTAATCCCAGCATTCGGGAGGCTGAGACCGGAGGATCCGGGTTCGCGGCCAGCCTCAGCTACCTAGTGAGGCACTCTGCAACTTGGTGAAACTTGGTTTCAAAATAAAGAATAAAAAAATAGGGGCTGGGGGTGTAGCTCAGAGGTAGAATGCCCCTGAGTTCAATCCCCAGTACCGCAAAAAAAAAAAAAAAAAAAAAAAAAAATAGTAGTGTTGTGAGACTCCATTTCTTATCAATAAAAACGAATATATACAGCCTATCTTCACAAGGCTAATGTAATGATCAACTGAGATACTTGTATGAAGCCATTACAGTAATGTAATGTAATAAAATAAAACTTAATGCAATATGGTGCAACGTGGCACAGCACAGTGTGGAGTAACATAACGTAATGCTATGAATTACCTGACAAACGTTGATGAAATCAGGTTTCTCCAAGTTCATGTAGATTTTAACAAGAACTCTTAGCACTTTATTCCGAAACTGTTTATTTTGCATCAAAGACATGCAGAGCTTGAGGCTATAAGCAAGCATTCCTGGGACATCATTCTGAAAAAGATAAGTTAAAGATACATCATTATTTGGTTATGAAGCATTATGTTCATTTAGAAACTGGATTATTTTAATCTACTTTCTTTAGTCAATGACTTAAGTCCTATAACCAATAAAAGCTTAAAAATTTTAAAGCATTTTAGAGGGAAATCTTAAAAAAGAATTATCTATCTCCCTATCTTCATGGAAAAAATGGGTTGAAATAATGTAATATTTGGTGGTCACCCAGAATCCTCACAGCACTTGATGCTCAAGTCACTCAGTGGTGGAGACAGTTCTACCACACACCGGGTCTCCCACTAAGTTAGTGAGTGTTGGCCTGCAATCTTCCTCTCTCAGTCTCCCAAGTATTGGGATTATAGGCATGGGCCACCATACCTGGATGAGAGCAAATATTTTAATCTTATTCATATGAAGACAAGGAGAGGCTACAACTGTACAAAAATGAAATTGAGAATGAAACAAGGACTATTCGATCACATGGTCACTCGTTCATATACTCTAAGCAAATCTTACTACTGCTGCTTAACACTGATTTGGACCATGAGGACACAGTAATGAAAAAGGCACAAAGTACCTATCCCAATGAGCTTATGTTATAGTGGGAAAGAAAGATATTAACTCTCTAGTCAAGCAACTAAACACTTTGAAAAAATATAAGGTTCCATAAGATTAAGGAAAGAACTGGACCTAGTCTTTGCAGGAGGGATTTAGAAGGGGATGGGGATTAATGGAAAGCTTTACAAATAAGTGACACTTGAGCTGAGCTCTGATCATGAACAGAAATGGAGTAGGTAAAGAAAGGAGAGGAAGCCAGGTGTGGTGGTGCACACTTGGAATTCAGGACTTGAGAGGCTAAGACAGAAGGATATCAGGTTCAAGGATAGCCTCAGCATCACAGTGAGACTCTCAGCAACCTGGCAAGACCCTGTTTCTAAGCAAAAAAATAAAAAAGGGCAAGAGGTGTAGCTCAGAGGTAGAATGGCTCTTGGGTTCAATCCCCAGTACCACAAAAAAAAAAAAAAAAACAACAACAACAGGGCTGGGCGTGGTGGCGCACGCTTGTAATCCCAGCATGTGGGAGGCTGGGACCAGAGGATCGGGGTTCGTGGCCAGCCTCAGCTACCTAGTGAGGCATTCCACAACTTAGTGAGACTCTATTTCAAAATAAAGAGAGAGAAAAAAGAATATTTTTGTCAGAGGGGATGGTATGGGGGATGAGAAAAAACCAAAATGGCTGGTGTATAGCAGCCAGCTCATGGAGGGAGGGATGCCGAGGCAAATGGGCCACCAGATTAATGTCCATTTGAGTCAGCCTTGCACCTTTCCAACCGCTTGTTTGGTGAGTCACAACTCTCTTAATTATTATAAAACCTTCTCAAATCTAAAATCTAGTTCACAGTTTTAACCATAATATAAATTTATTAAAATAGTAGTTTATCAAGACCTTTTTCTTGGAAATGGCAGGGTAATAATACAACTTCCCAAGGCAAGACTTAAAGGAATAAAGAAATGTGGTAAGATAAAAGCTGATCGTCTATGAATACAAAACAACCAAAGTTTATAAAAATATTTTTTAAAATTAGCAAAACAGCACCTTATTTTTTCTAGAGTTTCTTTTCACTACCCAGGAGACTTTCAGTTTGAATCATTTACTTTGGTAATTCTCCATCAATAACAATCTCTAACATGACATCATCTACCTACCGACTCCAGTATGGTCTTCTCAAAGATGTCCAGTCTTCGAGTCTCCAGAGCGATGCCGATAGCTTGCTTATACTTGTGATCATCTAGACATCGCTGGAACATCTTATTCACAATGCCTTCCAATCTCTGGTCAATTGGCTTTTTTTCTCCTTCAGGCAAATCTGCATTTTCCACACACTGTTTGGTATAGTGATCAATGCATTTTGCTACAGAAAAAATAAAATAACTTTGACTACCTTGTAAATTTGGGCTAAACTACCAGAAAAAAAAAAAAA